>PGFW01005945.1:0-13856 GCA_003123925.1 Haematobia irritans
AAGTTGGAATTTTCGAAGAAATCAAAACAACTCTAAACAAAAGACGAACGATACACGATTTCCAAACGGTTTTTTTCTTGTCCTCTATGTTCTATATTTACAGCAGTGTTTAACCAAAACCATTGTATAGTAACTACTCTGGCATAATCATATAATTTCTTTGGGACTTTTTTTTTTTTTGGTTTGGGAAAAACAATTTTGCAAAATTTTTGCCAATATCGTACATGAGAATAGGATGTAATGGAATAGCCTACACGCTACTGATGATAACGTTGACGCTTTAATAATTGAGCTCAGTTTGAAAATTTCATTCTCAAAATTCGATCCAAATGTGTATCGAGAAGAACAATCTGAAAAATATAATTCAACAATTTTTTTTTAAGGCCCAAATTAAGTTAATGGGCAAATTCTCGTTTAGTACATTCAACCACTATACATTGGTATGGGAATTCAGATATATTTCAAAAAAATATTTCAAGTAAATTGGTTACAATATTAGCAAGTTTCATTTTAAATTGGAAAGTTCCATTAAATTAATGGAGTGAGACCAAGCAAAAAGTTATTGAAGAGTGTCATTCACAAACTAATCCTAGGACATATACGTTGAGACTTCAAAATGAAACTGAACAAACTTTTTGTATTATTTTCATATTTTTTGTGGGACTTTTACAGTAATCAGGGTAAAATTATATATATTTTTTAATTTTTGAGTTGCCTAAATAGCCTCCAAAAAAATTAAATTTGTTAATTGTTTATTTCTAGGCATGCCAAACGATCTTTCAGCATTGACTTGTCTTACGTTCATTGTACTAGCTACATGAAATCTTGTAAAACGAATTGAATGGCGAAAGTGATAACAGCATACCAAAGGTCTTTATCTGGTAAATGCTACTTTCAGATGGCAGCTCGAAATTTATACATAAAAATGCTGAAGTCATTGCATTGGCTTATTTCATTCCGGAATATGGTACAAAAACCATTAAAATGGTGGATTTTCAAATCAATGTTTGTCAGGCCTTGTCAACAGCCATGTCCCTGCCAATAGCTACAAATTGTTATGAAAGAGGCTGAGAAAACTGGAAATATAAGCCATAATTCATGTCCAATTAAAGGGGTATTGAGTAGATAAGAGGGGATAATATTATTGTTTTATTTTTTTTATTTAATTTTTTTTTTCTATTTTTTAGAATAAATTATATTCCTTCACCAATATAGCTATTGACGCTACAAAGTATCGCTCCTTATTTTTCCTACTGGTATTTCACTTTATCCTGAACCTTGTAATGAAACACAGGAAAAGAGTTTGCGCATTATTCTCATCAAGTGCAAGTATCAAAACCAAAAGAGAAATAGAGGCATTCGAATCCCTGTGAAAAAGATACGAAATTTTTTTTAAGGAAAATTTTAAAATTTATTAAGACCTGTGCAAAAATTCGAAAATATTTTGTGAAAAAATTTTATAGGAGTTATTCGTTTTGCAAAATCTCTAAATTATTAATTCACTTAAAAATTTTATGTAAAATTAGCCTTCTTTCAAAAAAAAAAAAATCATATTCACTTCTGATATATATTTTATGAAAAATTGTTATAGAATTTTTTTTTGTGACAATGTCTAAATTATTAACTTTATTATTTACTGATTTACAAAAAATATTATATATCAATAAACCTTCTGGACACCAAAAAAACAATAATAATTTATTCAAATTATAAACTGTTGTTGGTTTAATCACCGATTGATTTTTGTTTTATATGAAAGAAATCTTAATAATACCTTATCGAAGGCAAGAACTTATAAAATATTTATTAAAAAAAAAATTATGAAAAACTTTAAACAAACTTTGAATATTTTTCTTGGTTATCTCTCATAGTAACAAAATTGGGGATTCTCTGGAAAATATAAGATTTGGAGCGTCGGCTATTGGTCATGTTTGAACTAAATTCATTATAAATTTTAATCGTAAAGACAATCTTGCAAAATATATTTAATGCTTTGACATGGTCAATTAAGCTTAATTGGCCAATTCTTATTGAAGCATTTATACCCCACCATTATATAGGATTTCAGATATATTTTTGACAATTGTACAATAATTTGGTAATTATTTAGCAATTTTTATTCTGAAAAAAAAAATTAGAAAGTTTAATGAAACTAATGGACTGTAAGCAAAGCAAAAGTGCTGTCAAATTGTACATTTGTAATTTAAGCCTGTGTGACACATATGCTGTCTAATTGTCCCATTTGCAATTTAGCCGTAGACATATTATGATGAACCCTAAAAAAGAATTATGGGATTTTTTTTTATTATATTTTGTCATATTTTTTATTGGCTTTACAGTATACAAGTAAAAATTTGTAATTTTTGACTGCATAAATATTTAAATTAAATTTCAATTTTAAAATTAATCAAATAAATTAAATTTAAAGGAGTATGAGAGATCAGAGGATTAATAATTTTATTGTTTATTTTTTATTTAATTTTTTTCTTTTTTTTCAGAATAAATTATATTCGCTTCACCAACATACTATCGATGTTACTCAATTAGCCCCTTATTTTTCCTACTGGTAATTCACTTTAGCCTTCACCTTGTATGAACAGCGGAAAAGGGTTGCGCAATATTTCTGTCAAAGCGAGCCAATATCAAAATCAAAATAGAGAATTTTGCCTATGCGGAATTCATTGGAAATATTTTTTAGCAAAACTTTTTTAAAGATTATTTTTTTTTTGTTTGTAATCACTAAAATATTTGCAATCCACTAAAATTTGATTAAATTTCAATTAAAGTCGCAAATTAATTGAAAATAATATTTCAAGTTTCAATTGAGTTAACATTTCAACTTCTGGACAAAAAAATTTGATTACTAATTTATTTTTTTTTTAACAAAATTGTGTAATAATCCTAAGCAAAAATTGGAGATATTATTTAGAGAAAAATTTTTTAAGATAAAATTCTTGGTTGTAACCACAAAATATATGATCCACTTAAATTGGATATGAAATTGTCTCATTCAAAGAAATGATCATTTCAACTTCTTACATGAAATAATTATTAATTCATTTTGTTTTAATAAAATCTTACAAAGTCTTTATTGAAACCAAAAACATATAAAAACATTATAAAAAATCTATTAGGCACTTTTTCCTCATTGCGCTTGTGACGGACTGAAGCCCCCGTCCCCGCAATGACCATTGGATAACTTCTATTCATTTCAGTTTTGTTTCAATACCTAATAATAGTAGAGTAACAACTCTATGCAAATAGGTTAATTATAAAAACTATCACCAAGGTCAAAAGAAGTAATGCATGATATTCAATTAGCCAAAAAACAAAAAAAAAAAAAGACAAGAAAATACAAGCCGTAAGTTCGGCAAGGCCGAATTTATGTACCCTCCACCATGGATTGCATAGAAACTTCTACCAAAGACTGTCATCCACAATCGAATTACTTGGGTTGCGGTAGCACTTGCCGATGGCAAAATTTCCTAACACTGTCTTCTAAATTGTAAGTTAGTCCATACGTGTGGTTTATTAAACTAAAAAAAGGCAGATTAAATACGTATATAATTCAGTTTGACAAAATTTTCTTTAGAAATAAAATTTTGAGAAAACTTTCTATAGAAATAAAATTTTGACAAAATTTTCTATAGAAATAAAATTTTGACAAAAATTTCTATAGAAATAAAATTTTTACAAAATTTTCTATAGAAACAA
This sequence comes from Haematobia irritans, assembly GCA_003123925.1. Taxonomy (NCBI): domain Eukaryota; kingdom Metazoa; phylum Arthropoda; class Insecta; order Diptera; family Muscidae; genus Haematobia; species Haematobia irritans. Next base: position 3,715 of record PGFW01005945.1, read on the forward strand.
AATTTTGACAAAAATCTAATACAAAATAAAATTTTTGACATTTCTATAGAAACTGAAAATTTTGACAAAAGTTTTCTATAAAAATAAAATTTTTGACAAAATTTTCTACAGAAATAAAAACTTTTGACAAAAATTTTCTATAGAAATAACATTTTGACAAAATTTTCTAAGAATAACATTTGACAAAATTTTCTATAGAAATAAAATGTTGACAAAATTTTCTATAGAAATAAAATGTTGACAAAATTTTCTATAGAAATAAATTTTGACAAAATTTTCTATAGACAAAAAATGTTGACAACATAAAAATAAAATTTTGACAAATTTTCTTAGTAATAAATATAATTATAAAAAATAATAAATAAAATAAAATTTTGACAAAATTTTCTATAAAAAAAAATGTTGACAAAATTTTTGCTATAAAATAAAATTTTGACAAATTTTTCATATTTATTGCCAAAATAATCCTTGAATAGAAATTTTTCGTATGAAAATAATTGTAAAATCTATAGAAAAAAATTTGACAAAATTTTCCTATAAAAATAAAAATTTTGACAAATTTTTCTATAAAAATACAAATTTTGACAAATTTCTATAGAAATAAAATTTTTACAAAATTTTCTATAGCAAACAAATATCTTTTACAAAATTCTAATAGAAATAAAAATCTTGACAAAATTTCTATAGAAATAAATTTTTGTCAACATATTTCTATAGAAATAAAATTTTCTGATTGACAAAAATTTCTGTCGATTAAAAAATTTTAGAAAAATTTTCTATAGAAATAAAATTTGCAAAATTTCTATGGAAAATAAATTTTGTTCAAATTTTCTATAGAATAAAATTTTGGACAAAATTTTTTTATTAGGAATAAATTTTGACAAATTTTCTATAGAAATAAAATTTTGACAAATTTTCGATAGAAATAAAATTTTGGACAAATTTTCTATAGAAATAATTCTTGACAAAATTTCTATAGAAAAAAAATGTTGAAAAAATTTTCTATAGAAATAAATTTTTGACAAAATTTGCTATAGAAAATAAAAATTTTTGAAAAATTTCATAGAATAAATTTCGACAAAAGAAATTAAATTTTTTACAAAATTTTTATAGAAATAAATTTTTGACAAAAATTCTATAGAAATAAAATTGTGAAACAAATTTTCTAAGAAATATAAATTTTTGACAAAATTTTCTATAGAAATAAAATTTTGACAAAATTTTCTATAGAAATAAATTTTGACAAAGTTTTCTATAGAAAAAAAATGTTGACAAAATTTTCTTAAAAAATAAAGATTTTGGCAAAATTTTCTATAGAAATAAAATTTTGACAAAATTTTATATAGAAGTAAATTTGGACAAAATTTTCTATAGAAAAAACAATTTTGACAAAATTTTCTATAGAAATAAAATTTTGACAAATTTTCTTTAGTAATAAAATTTTGACAAAAATTTCTATGGATATAAAATTTTGACAAAAATGAAATGTTTGTTATGGGACCATATATAACACCACGTACCAAAATTTCAAACGCGAATCGGGTATAAATTTTTGCTCCTCCAAGGGCGCTTCACAAGTCAAATCTGGAGATCGGTTTATATGGGGGCTATATATAATTATGAACCGATATGGACCAATTTTTGCATGCGTTCTGTTAAGGACCACATACTAACACCACGTACAAATTTTCAACCAGAGCGAATGAAATTTGCTTCTCTAAGAGGGCCTCCGCAAGCCAAATCTGGGGTCGGTTTATATGGGGTCCGCATATGGCCCATTATCTAATGGGTCCGATATGGCGCCCATTAGCAAAATACCGTCCGGCCCTACATCATAACAATACGTATGCCAAGTTTCAAGTCGGATAGTTGTTTCGCTTCCGAAAGTTAGCGTGATTTCAACAGACGGACATGCTTAGTCCGACTCGAATTTCACCATGACCCAGAATATATATACTTTATGGGGTCTTAGAGCAATATTTCGATGTGTTACAAACGGAATGACAAAGTTAATATATCCCCCATCCTAAGGTGGAGGGTATAAAAACAAAAGTTAAAAATCAATGAATTATACAATGATGATAGCATGTTTTTTTATAAAATTTTTAATTACTGTTTATGATCAGTTTTAGGTTTAGAAAATTGCAATTATTTAACTAAAAGATTACATAGTTCATATTTTTCAAAAACAGGAAAACATATTTTTAATTTCCGCCTCAAAGGGTCTTGACATTTATTAACTTACAAATGGCATGATGGATTATTGCTCCAAATTGACTGTCATGCCAATTATTTTCTGCCAAACATTTACAGTTGGCAAACTCATTGTGGTAGAGCCGCATTTAATATACTAATGCCAAATTTACTCTGTATTTTGTTTCCTTGCATATACAATGTACACTGCCCTTGAATATTTGCAAATATTGAAAATTTCCCTATTGAATAGGAAATTTTAACACCCACATACAAAAAAAGGTTATAGAAAACTTCAAGCCTATTTTTACCTTAGAAATTAATTTGATAAACTGGAAATAAACTGTTTTACATATGGGCGTAAATGTTTGATTTTTAAATATAAACATGTATCACATATTGATAATACATTGTCATTTTATGTTTCCAAAATTTCTTATGCAACATGTTTGATAGCAATTATCTAGGAGCTATTCCACTCAAACATTCTATAAGCCATTCTAAATGTTCACTGAATAATGAAGTTCAACTGATGTTAATTGCTTAGAAACATCAACATTATTGCTAACATAAATCAACATGTTTATAAAACATGTTGTATCACAATATTGATATAAAGGGTGATTTTTAAAGCTTGATAACTTTTTTTTTAAAAAAACGCCCATTATAAAATTTGCCAAGAAATCTCATCGCTCTTTATTGAAACGTTAGATTGGCTCCAATGACATTTACTTTTGAAGTAATTTCATTTAAATGGTTGACCGCGGCTTGGTCTTAGGTGGTCCATTCGGAAAGTCCAATTTTGGGCAACTTTTTTCGAGCATCTTCGGCCGGAATAGCCCCGAAATTCTTCGCGAAATTTGTCTTCCAAAGCTGGAATAGTTGCTGAGCTATTTCTGTAATTTGTAGACTTGACGTAGCCCCACAAAAAATAGTCTAAAGGCGTCCAAATTCGCATGATCTTGGTGCGCGCAACTTACCGGTCCATTTTTGAGATGAATTGTTCTCGAAGTTTTCCCTCAAAATGGCCATAGAATCGCGAGCTGTGTGGCCATTTAGCGCATCTTGTTGAAACCAACATGTCAACAAGTTCAGTTCTTCCATCTTTTGGCAACAAAATTTTCGTTAGATTCGAACGATAGCGATCGCCATCACCGTAACGTTGCGTCCAACAGCATCTTTGAAAAAATACGGTTCCCAATGATTGCCACCAGCGTTACAAAAACCACACCAAACAGTGCATTTTCGGGATGCATGCGCCGGCCAGTTCTTGAACGGCTTCTGGTTGCCTCTTCTCTCAATGCGGGCAAATTTTGCTTATTTACGTAAGCCATTCAACCCAGAAATTGAGCTCATCGCTGAAAACAAAATTGTCGATAAAAAAAGCGGAATTTTCTGCCAACGTTTTCTAGGGCCCATTTCACTGAACAATTCGACGTTTTGGCTTCGTTAGTTAAGGTCTCATTCTGATGAAATGTCAAAGCATACTGAATGCATCGTTTCTCTTTGACACCATGTCGAAATCCCACGTGGATCTTCAAATACTTAATGCATGAAAATCCTAACCTCAAAAGAATCACCCCTTTATTAAATAGTGCGTTTCTGTTTCATAAATGATTCTGTTTATTTAAATATTTAATTGTATTTCGCATTTGGAGGATGATGATCTTTTACCAAAATCATTTTTAATTTCTGGAGTGTAACGACATAAATTCATTAACAGTAATCTATTGAAAAATATTATTATTATTATTAAAACTATTCTATATTATTAAAATATATAAATATAAACATGGAAGCCTCTGTTGTAGCTAAGAAACACCAAACAGGCTTTGCTCATGCTATAATTTCATTGCAGCTTTGACAAAAATTTTCTATATAAAAAAATGTTGACAAAAGTTTTCTATAGAAATAACATTTTGACAAAATTTTCTTTACAACTAACATTTTGACAAAATGTTCTATAGAAATAAAATGTTGAAAATTTTTTTTATAGAAATAAAATTTTGACAAAATTTTCTGTAGCAAAAAAAAACGTTGGACAAAATTTCTGTAGAAATAAAATTTTGACAAAATTTCTGTCTAAAAATAAAATTTTGACAAAATTTTCTATAGAATAAATTTTGACATAATTTCTATAGAAATAAATAATTTTAGCAAAATTTCCTATAAGAAATAAAATTTCTGACAAAATTTTCTATAGTAATAACATTTTGACAAAATTTTCTACAAAAATTAAAATTTGAAAAAAAAATCTATAGAAATAAAATTTTTGACAAAATTTACTATGGAAATAAAATCTTGACAAATTTTCTAAATAGAATTAAAGTTTTGAAAAAAATTTCATATAGAATAAAAATTTGACCAAAAATTTTCTATAGGAAAATAAAATTGGACAAAATTTCCTACAGAAATAAAATTTTGACAAAATTTTCTATTGAAATAAAATTTTGACAAAATTTTCTATAGACAAAAAAAACTTTGAGCAAAACTTTGGACAAAATTCGTAATAGAAATAAAATTTTGGACTAAATTTCCTATAAGAAGTAAAATTTTGACTAAACTTCCTATAGAAATAAAATTTGACAAAATTTTCTACAAAAATAAAATTAAAAAAAATCTATAGAAATAAAATTTAGACAAAATTTTCTATAGAAATAAAATGTTGACAAAATTTTCTATAGAAATAAAATTTTGACAAAATTTCCTATAGAAATAAAATTTTGACTAAATTTCCTATAGAAATATAATTTTGACAAAATTTCTTACAAAAATAAAATAAAAAAAAAAAAATTCCTATAGGAAATAAATTTTTGACAAAATTTCTATAGAAATAAAATCTTGACAAAATTTTCTATAGAAATAAAATCTTGACAAAAATTTTCTTATAGAATTAAATTCTGACAAATTCTATAGAAATAAATATTTTGACAAAATTTTCTATAGAAATAAAATTTGCGACAAAATTCCTATAGAAATAAAATTTTCGACAAAATTTTCTATGAAATTAAAATTTTAAAAAATTTTGTATCAGAAATAAAATGTTTTACAAAACTTGACAAAATTCGTATAGAAATAAAAATTGTGGACTAAATTTCCTATAGAAGTAAAATTTTGGACTAAATTTCCTATAGAAATAAAATTTTTGACAAAATTTTTCTAAAAAAATAAAATTAAAAAAAAAAAAATTCTATAGAATAAAATTTAGACAAAAATTTTCTATAGCAAAATAAAATGTTGACAAAATTTTCTATAGAAATAAAATTTTGACAAAATTTTCTATAGAAATAAAATTTTTACTTCCTTGTCATTGAGCTTCATACGTCATGAATTGCGAAATTGGAGTGTATATAAAATTCGGTTTTCTTGAACTTTCTGCTACAAGTTTTTTATAACACATTACCTCAGTCTACTATTTTAATATAGCCACCAATAAGTTTCTTGTGGTTAAAAAAATTTAATTCGATTTTTTGTATATAAGCGATATTTTGCTTATCCGTTTCAACAAAAAATATTTTCACCGCTTCGAACGTTTAAATATAACCATTTAACCATAAAACCATAAACTTATTGTTTTAAATCTTCCATTTCTTTGGTGCATATTCATACATATCCCATATTCATCTGTCATGCCACTTTCTGCTTTAATTATTTATAACTTCAGTTATTTTACCCTCGTCACATTCACACAATAATTAGCCTTATTGACCACCACCACCACGAACAAAAACAACAAAAGAAATATCAAACGATTCTCAACAATTCATTTAATTGAAAATATTCTTTAGTGGTTTTGAGGATATCCCTCAAAATTTGTGTTGTTAGTGCTGTTGCTGTTTCTGCCTTTTTTTTTTTTGTTGCTTAAACACCACATTGCATGTCCACACTCATTAGTTTGGTTCCGTTTCGGTTTCAATACTTGGAAATTTTTGCGCAAAACTCTATAATTAATTATTTGCTTGGCAATAATTTTACATTGGAACAAATCACTTCACACAACCTCCCAGAAACATTAACATCAACAAACGGCCAAACAAATAAACCAGCAACATCATTCTCATGAAAGAGGTCCTTAACACATACACACAAACAGTGTGTTTGTGCGTATGGGAGAGAGCAATGTTATTTCGTTTAATTTTTTTTATTTTATTTTATATTTTTTTGTATGTTTTTTTGCACTAATTACTTAACAACCCAACACAAATTAAAACGATTTTACGCAGGGCGTGCCACGCTAACATGCACCTTCTTGAGCTAATTTTTTTGGTAGTTCTTGCTAGTTCTTATTGTTTTAATATTTTTAATGTGCTTTTGTGAATGGTGGTTTTTATGATAACCACATCTACATCCTTTTGGTTTTTGTTCGTCAACGGTAAAACAAAGTTAAAGGCTTTACAAGTATTGGTCAGGACAGGATCGCATATTTTCCGTAAAAAAAAATAAAACAAAATAAATATTAAATAAAACATTTTGAGAGGTGAGAAAGAATTTTGTTGTAAGGTAGAGGTTGAAATGTTAAATACCCTAAAGTCACAAGGATATACAAAAAACTGTAAACAAAGCCACTATAGGATGGAGGTATAGTAAGTTTGGCATTCCGTTTGCAACCCATTGAAATGTAGACTTCTGATATATTAGATATGATCTTGATTAATGAGAGATTTTAAGAATATCTAACAATGTCCGTCTGTCTGTCAAATGTAATCAAGCTACATTCTTCACTAAAGAAGCTGCGATTTTGAAATTTGGCACAGGTTGGTCAGCAAACAAGTTAAACTTGCCACTCGAGCCAAAAAACTCAAATTCAAAATCTTAATTTACGGTGTTTGATCAAATTTTTATGGTTATTATGAAAACAAAAAATTCTCCTATAAAAAGCTTATTATTTATTACTGTATGATCACTCCTAATAGCAAAAATGTATTTGGGTGTACATATCCCTTGAAATAGAAAATTTTCTCAAAATTTTATTTTTATAGAAAATTTGCTCAAAATTTTAATTCTATAGAAAATTTTGTCAAAAGTTTATTTCTGTAGAAAATTTTGACAAAATTTTATTGTTATGGAAATTTTTTTCAAAATTTTTATTCTAGAAGAAATTTTTTAAGTACCTCTTAGCTGAAGAGGAATATTTTGCAAAATCTATAAAGACATCAAGAACAACAAACAAATATAAATGAATTTTACCAATGCATTTTGAAACAAACAGACTGAATAAAACGAAACAAAAACAATGAAAATTTAATTTCTATAGAAAATTTTCCAAAGTCACAAGGATATAACAAAAAACTGTAAACAAAGCCACTATAGGATGGAGGTATAGTAAGTTTGGCATTCCGTTTGCACCCATTGAAATGTAGACTTCTGATATATATTAGATATGATCTTGATTAATGAGAGATTTTAAGAATATCTACAATGTCCGTCTGTCTGTCAATGTAATCAAGCTACATTCTTCACTAAAGAAGCTGCGATTTTTGAAATTTGGCACAGGTTGGTCAGCAAACAAGTTAAACTTGCCACTCGAGCCAAAAAAACTCAAATTCAAAATCTTAATTTACGGTGTTTGATCAAATTTTTATGGTTATTTGAAAACAAAAAATTCTCCTATAAAAAGCTTATTATTTATTACTGTATGATCACTCCTAATAGCAAAAATGTATTTGGGTGTACATATCCCTTGAAATAGAAAAATTTTCTCAAAATTTTATTTTTATAGAAAATTTGCTCAAAATTTTAATTCTATAGAAAATTTTGTCAAAAGTTTATTTCTGTAGAAAATTTTGACAAAATTTTATTGTTATGGAAATTTTTTTCAAAATTTTTATTCTAGAAGAAATTTTTTAAGTACCTCTTAGCTGAAGAGGAATATTTTGCAAAATCTATAAAGACATCAAGAACAACAAACAAATATAAATGAATTTTACCAATGCATTTTGAAACAAACAGACTGAATAAAACGAAACAAAAACAATGAAAATTTAATTTCTATAGAAAATTTTCCGAAAAGTTTATTTCTATAGAAAATTTTGTCTAAATTTTACTTCTATAGAAAATTTGTCAAAATTTTATTTCTATAGCAAATTTCGTCCAAATTGTATTTCTATAGAAAATTTTCTCAATTTTTTTTTCCATAGAAAATTTTGTCAACATTTTATTTCTATTGAAAATTTTGTCAAAATTTTATTTCTATAGAAAATTTTGTCAAAATTTTAGTTCTATAGAAAATTTTATTAAATTTTTATTTCTGTAGAAAATTTTGTCAAAATTTAATTTCTATGGAATATATTGTCAAAATTTTATTTCTATAGACAACTCTGTCAAAATTTTATTTCTATAGAAATTTTTGTCAAAATTTTATTTCTATAGAACATTTGGTCAAAATGTTATTTCCATAGAATATTTTGTCAAAATTTTATTTGTATAGAAAATTATGTCAAAATTTTGTTTGTATAGAAATTTTGTCAAAATTTTATTTGTATAAAAAATGTTGTCAAAACTTTATTTCTATAGAAAATGTTGTCAAAATATTATTTCTATAGAATATTTTGTCAAAATTTTATTTCTATAGAATATTTTGTCAAAATTTTATTTCTATAGAAAATTTTTTCAAAGCACGCTCAAAATAAACCCAACCAACTGCACTCAAATCGATGATTTGACGGTGGCAACGGAAAAGAGATAAGTTTGTACGAATTTATTTTGGCATAAGCCGGCTATCACATAAAACCTTTTTTCGGAAGGTTCAAGTGTGGTTCATTGTTGGGTTTAATGAACTGCCTGAATTTATTATGATAATTGGTTGATAGTTTTACTGCAAGTAGAGGATGCTGATGAGGAATGTGGTAATTCCGAAACGTGTGTCCATCCGACTATCTTGCAGTCTATAGGGCTTTGCCCAAATAAATTTGACAAACATTCTTTTCCTCTGTTGGTTAAGCTACACTTGTAGTTTAGTCAATGCATGGTTTTAAGCTGAAACAAAAAAAACAACAACAAACATTTTAATTCTATAGAAATTTTGTCAACATTTTTTCATATTATAGAATAATTTGTTAAAATTTTATTTCTGTAGAAAATTTTGCAAAAATTTTTTCTATAGAAAATTTTGTCAAAATTTTATTTATGTAGAAAATTTTGTCAAAATTTTATTTCTATGGAATATTTTGTCAAAATTTTGTTTCTATAGAATATTTTGTAAATATTTTATTTCTATAGAAAATTTTGTCAAAATTTTATTTCTATAGAAAATTTTGTCAAAATTTTATTTGTAAAGAAAATTTTGTCAACATTTTATTTCTATAGAAAATTTTGTTAAAAGTTTTATTTCTGTAGAAAATTTTGTCAAAATTTTATTTCTATGGAATTTTTTGTCAAAATTTTGTTTCTATAGAATATTTTGAAAATATTTTATTTCTATAGAAAATTTTGTCAAAATTTTATTTCTATAGAAAATTTTGTCAAAATTTTATTTCTGTAGAAAATTTTGTCTAAATTTTGTTTCTATAGAATATTTTGTAAATATTTTATTTCTATAGAACATTTTGTCAAAATTTAATTTGTACAGAAAATTTTGTCAAAATTTTATTTCTATAGAAAATTTTGTCAAAATTTTATTTTTATAGAAAATGTTGTCAAAATTTTATTTCTATTAAAAATTTAGTCAAAATTTTATTTCTATAGAAAATTTTGCTAAAATTTTATTTCTGTAGAAAATATTGTCTAAATTTTGTTTCTATAGAATATTTTGTAAATATTTTATTTCTATTGAAAATTTTGTCAAAATTTTGTTTGTATAGAAAATTTTGTCAAAATTTTATTTGTATAGAAAATGTTGTAAAAATTTTATTTCTATAGAAAATGTTGTCAACATTTTATTTTTATAGAAAATTTTGTCATCATTTTATTTGTATAGAAATTTTTGTCAAAATTATATTTCTATGGAAATT
>PGFW01005948.1:0-11238 GCA_003123925.1 Haematobia irritans
ATGTGTTTAGCTGTTTTACTTAGTTGTCTAGTCCGATATTCGGTATTTGATGCAAGCAAATGAAAGTTAATTCTGTAGAATGTATTAAAAATTAAGATAAACAATGAGGTGAGTTCGAAGCGAATAAATAATTGTGAGATTTACATTAATTTATTATACTGAACATATGGATTTAGTAAATTATGAAACAAAACGTTTTAGTATTACAATTCTGTCCAGTACTGTCATACCGCATAATATGATTTTTATAGTTCGTATTTTGGCCATGAATTTATATGGGTTTCGTCTACGGCTTTACATTTATTTTATTTCATAAATAATGATTGCACCCTACATAATTATTCACCGAAATTCGTTCTAGAATATTTCTTGACATTCCATTCCCGCTAAGATTAGCAAATATGTGTGTATCGATATGTGCTCCATTGTCAATGGCCTTAACTTTAAGAGAGATTTGTTTTTGTAGATTTACATACAAAAGCTTCTCAATAAAATGGGAGAGCAAATTTCCTTTTTCCATTTGTGTGGGGTAGAGAATCTATACTATATCCCGCTTTGAATCTGTATCCACCACCACCTCTAATATTGCTTAACAATTGTTGTGTTGCTCTCGTTTACTTTTGGCGATTGGAAGCATTTTATGTATTTTGTGTGGTGTCAATTTGTGTAGTATTCTATTTAGTTGTGTAATTCCATTGGTTTGGTAATTTAAATACTAGCAAATAAAAGTAAATTCTATAGAATGCAGTAAGTAATTGACACGCTCGAATGTCGTGTGCTTACCGCTGAAATGACGAGTTTAAGGTGAGTTATAACCGATTGCAGTCATTGATTTACATTGACTAATTATACTGAACATATAGATTTTGTTAAATTATAAAACAAAACGTTTATCAATACATTCCTTTTATTCGCTTTATATGCTAATATTGTTATTAATAGTTTTTCTTTTTAACTGGCTATAATTTTTGAATGCTGGTTTCTTGTCGCGATGTCTTTTTAATCCTTATTTCATAAATATTTAGATTTTGAAAAAATATTTTTATTCTTCCCAAAATTTGTTAGCATAAATAGAGACTTTCCATTTGACTTCCGGATCCTCTTGGAAGGAGTAACAATTTTATCCGCTCCAGTTGAAATTTGATACGTGGTTGTTAGTATATGAAAAATAATGACTTCCCGCAACTTAAACCTCTAAAAAGCCTCATAGAGGAATAAATTTCTCCACAATCCCTAAAAATAATTTTTGCATTTTTTGTCCATTTTGTTTACATACTGAAAAATAGGAAAAAAATAATTTTCTCGACATTTCTTGTCAAAAAAGTGGAACCCTCTATTTCAACTAAAACCATTTTAGGTGAATTTATATTTTATTTATAAGCTTGATACTAAATTTTAAGTATAAATATAATATTAGTATAAAGATATAAAAAGCATTGACAACTGAGGCCATCAGCTAAAACCAATTTTTTTTTTTATTATTATTGTTTTGAAGAAAGTTTCATTTTCTTTAATAATTTTTTTTTGTAAGTGAACTAAAAAGTGGAAAAATTATAACACAAATGAAGCATAAAAAGATTTACTAAATTCGTACTTGTCACATAATACTGTGATTGTTTTCAATAAAAGTTGTAAATTTATAAATGCATGCCATCTTTGAACTTAACCGTATGGGCACTAAAGACATTCTTGCAATTTTAACGTGCATTATGTTTGTTTTCTAAATTGCATCCATCTTGAACTTCGTAACACTCAAGAGAAGAGTGAACCCATTAGCGCGAGTTATTTTTAAGCTAAACGCAGTGCATATTTGAAAACTTACGTATGTCGCTAAAGAACATGTACCCATATGTAAGTTTCAGACATTTTCCTATGCGGTTAGTAAATTTGTTAACTTTTGTCAAAGTTACAAATTTAACTGTTCAGAAAGTAAAAATTAACTAAAATAATACATTTTTTGAAAACGAAAAAAATTAATGTTCCGGATTTCGCTAGACCAACCTGGTGACTTCGAGCAAGGAAACCTGAAAGGGGGAAGGATCCCACATTTCTATCTAAACATGTCATATTCTATATTTAGTAACAAACCACTTACTCTTCTGTAGTAACAAAATCCCTTTAGAATCATTTATTAGATTTTTTTATCATTTTATAAAATTTAGTACCGTTTGTCCGACGGAAGGATCGGAAACGCGTACCATCAGTTTCTAACAAAGCCAATCCTATCCACTGGGCCCAATTAGCTTCTTACACCTCATCAAACAAACCCAAATGCGACTTTGTTTACTGCTTTTCTTGCTTTGGCTTGGCATGTATTCATTAACACATACAGTCAAGGGAGTCTATTTTTTAGAAACACCACACGAGCACAATGTTTCGGAGACGAAACTATTGTCTAGAAGTATATTCACATCAAACGGTAAAAGTTAAGATTGACATTCATCGTTAGTTTAATTTTATAACTAAAAATGGAAAATTTCGTTTGTCCCAACCAGACTTCGCGTAATATTGCACAGTAATAGTTCAGTAACGCTGAGAAACTTCCTTCGTAACGTTGGAAAAAAATACGTACTCGCTGTATTATTAATATTTGCTTCAGTCGCATTTAAACGCACCCATTGGGATTCTTAACCATTTTGCTGGTAATGGCCGTAAGTTCAATTTACTTCCACTGAGTTAATTTTTGTTCATACAATATTAAATTTAACTAACTGTGAGTAAAATTTTGGAAACACTCAATATTAAATGGAATTTAACTTGTAGTTACGCGAACGTAAAAATTTTCTGATGTATGGCACTAAAAGGCATTCTTGCGATTTGAAACTCCAAAGTTTTTTCTCTCAAACTATAAAATTGTGTCTTTAACAAGTGAAAAAACATAAATTAAATGTCTACTAAAAGTTTTGTTAAATTTGTCGAAAAATAATTAAACTTAGGTTTTGTGAATATCGGTTTGTGATGTCAGTGGTGTAATACCACCGTTTAGTTAAAATTTTTCTTAACAAAAATCTAAATTTCTTAAAATTAACAAAATTGTTTTAATGAGTGGATTCACTGTCTTTTCCAAAGTGTGGAGAAGTCGATTTTCAATTTTTTTGATAATCGCCAAAAGTCGATTTTTTAAGCACAAAAAAAAAAAAAAAATAACTCATATTCATCTTTCAGATTCAAAATTCGACTTTTCAGCTTTTATTGTAAATTACGATTAGCCGATTTTTAATTAACAGCAAAATTTTCTTTAACAAATGAAAAAAAAAAAAAAATATTATGTCTACTAAATTTTCTTGAAATTTTGTCGAAAAAATATTTACTTATTTTTCTGATATCGGCCATGAATGAAGCAGCGAGTTTTGTAAAATAGCGTTTAGATTAAAATTTCTGTTAAAAAATCTAAAAATTTTCTAAAATTAACGGCAAAAATTTTCTTCCTGGTAGGTTCAACAGTTTTTTTCAGTGCTCTGTTTCAAACTTTTTCTTCCAAATTTTTATTTCGATCATTAGACCTGGACAATAGTCTGACTTTTCGACGAGCTACACGAATTTCCAAATTTTGGAAAAAGTAAGAAAGACGACTTTTTCTACTTTTCGCAAAATTTGCTCCAAAAAAATAAAAGTTGAAACCCTCTATTTCAACGCCAAAAGCCAATTTACTGTTATTTTAGTTCATCGGAATTATTATGTTTGGAGAAAGTTTCCGGTCCCCAATAACTTTTTTTCGTATGTGTAGTTAAATAACAATAAAAAATTCGGGATAAAATATAAGCAATGAAGGCAGATTAACAGAATAGATTTACAAAAAAAAAAATAGTTCATCTATTCCTTTAAATTTGATAAATTTTAACTTAGCAAAATGCAACCCATGTTGAAAACTCGTTTGACACTAAAGACATTCTTGTCAATTTTAAACCTCCAATTTTTGCTTTCAAATTACAAAATTTTCTTTAAGCGATTGAAAAAAAATAAAATTATGTCTAATAAAATTTCCTGAATTTGTCCGGGAAAATATTTATTTTTTTTTGTGATATCGGTGTGATGTCAGTGTTTGTAATACCGTTAGTTAGACGATTTTCTCAACAAAAAATCTGAGTTTTCTAAAATTTTTTTTAAATGTGTGGGTTCATTGTGGAGAAGCTCCGATTTTCAAGACTGTGGGAGAAGTCGATTTTCAAGTTTTTAAATAATCGCCGAACGTCGATTTTTTCAGCAAAAAAAAAAAAATGGCTAAACTTATATTAATCTTTCAATTCAAATTCACTTTTCAAGCATTGAAAAGTAGATTAACCGATGTTTATTAACTACACAAGTCGATTAGTACACTTTTCCACCAACATCAAAAAGTTAGATTTCTCATAGATTTTCAAAAATTAAAAAAAAAAAAACAAAACATTTTTAAAATATAAACAAGTAAGAAAGTCTAAACTCGGGCGGGGGCCGCTATATATGTGAGCTATATCTAAATCTGAACCGATTTCAAACCAAATTGGCACGCATACGCTAGAAGTGCTAAAATTCTACTCCCTGCGCAAAATTTCAATTAAAATCGAAGTAAAAAAGAATTAGCCACTGTGGGGTCAATAATGAAGTTGGTAAAATCGGGCGAACGATATATAATGGGAGCTATATCTTCAATCTGAAACCGATTTCAATAAAATTAGGCACACTTAAACTACACTAACTAATTGTACTGCCTAGTGCAAAATTACAGACCAAAATTGGGGTTAAACTCTGGCTTCTGGAACTGGTATTAGTCCATATCGGGCGAAAGATATATATGGGACTATATCTAAATCTAACCGATTTCAAATAAAATTTGGCAAACACTTGACTATAGTACTAAATTGTTCTTCTTGTGGCTAAAAATTTTAAAGCAAAATTAAGGGTCCATATCGGCGAAATATATATATATGGAGCTATATCTTAAATCTGAACCGATTTCTTCCAAAATCAAATAAGCGTTCCTATTTCTGATCCAAAAACACATACTTTGTGTCAAATTTGAAGTCGAAATTGGACTAAAACTGCGACCTACGACTTTGACTAACAAAAAAATGTGTTCACGGACAGACGACATGGCTATATCGACCTCAGGAGGCCCACCCTGAGCAGTTTTGCCAAAGACCACCATGTTCTATCTCGTCTCCCTTCTGGGTATTGCAAACATATGCACCTACTTATCATAACCCTGTTTGCCACCAGTGTAGCGCAGAGTAATAAAAAGGTCCGACTCGATTTGTTTTTTATTACAAAAATTTTGTTTCACGGACAGACGGCAATGTGCTAATATCGCTCAGGAGCCCAACCCTGAGCAGTTTGGCCAAAAAAGACACCATGTGTCCCTAATATCGTCCTCCTTCTGGGTGTTGCAAACGTATGGCCACTAACTTATAAATACCCTGTTCCCACAGTGTGACGCAGGGTATAAAAAAAGGTCGACTTTCGATTTGTTTTTAGTCAAAAAGTCCAATTAGTCGAAGAGGCGATGATAGATTTTATGTACTCTTAAAGCAAATAGTTTTAAATTTTCTTTTTTATAATATTTTTTATCTATTATGGGTATTGATTTAGAGTTTCGAAATGTGTAGTTTTATGAAAGGGATTGAAGTGTTATGAAAGTTGATGAACAAAAAATGGGTTGGAAATGGTTTCAAGTTGGGAAGATTATGTTCTCGTTAATTAATTTCAAATTGAAGTTAACACATAAGAACACAAAATGAGTCATAATCATCCGGAGCAAGATCTAACAAGCTAAAAGACTACAGAAAATTCACCCCTGAGGCGGCGAATGTTGTTTGATTGTTGTACCCTTTTCGAGTTTTTCGGGAATAGCATAATCCAAATGGGTTGCATCCTTAGGACCGGGTTGTAGACCCGCGACTGTAACGAGAGGCGGAAGCCGGCGTTGTAACAGTGTATCGCTGGTATCTGACAGTTTTTTTTCTTAATAAATTTAATAAAATCAATTCCTTCATCATCTTCGCCGCCCGAAAGCTTGTATATATGAACAGTATATTAATTTTGTGTCGCAAAATTTTTAGTTTACATGTGATTGGAATTTAAGTAAGTTTTTTTATGTAATTTTTACTCAGATCAATATAATTGATGCTTTGCATGATCTAGAAATCATTCCAAAAAAAAATTTTTGTTTGAAAAAATATAGCTTCTTTGAGAATAAAATTAAGGACAAAATTTCTGGCAGAAAAAAATAAGACAAAATTTTCTATCGAAATAAAATATTGACAAATAATATTATATGAAAAAAAAAATTTGAAAAAAAATTTATAGAAATAAAATTTCTGACTAAATTTCTATAGAAATCAATATGTTTACTAAAATTTTCTAATTATATACTTTGATGGTTTGTAATGGTTTTGAACAAAATTTTTCATGCAGAAAAAAAAATTAAGACCAAAATTTTCTGTAAAAAAATTTACTCAATGTTTTTCTATAGAAATAAATAATTGACAAAATTTTCTATGGAAATAAAACTTAAAAAAAACAAAATTTTCAATAGAAATAATTTTTATTAAGTTAATTTTTTGTTTGTTTGTGCTCGTGCTGCACGTTCAGTATATTAGAATTTGGATGTCCAAAATTTTAGTGTTACATTATGATTGACTTCAGTAAAATTTTGATGTATTTTACTCTGATTCAAATATCATTGATGTTGGTGGTGCATATCTAGAAATCATTCCTTAAAAAAATTCCCTTTTGTTAAATATTATATGCCTTCTTTGAGTGTATATTAAGTTTTAGATCGCTTCCCATAACTTAACAAACTCTATACGCCTTCTACAGTTTGCCCAGCAAACGGCGTCTTTTTTGGGGCACCGTAGTTTAAAATTTGTGTAACTAATATAGGTTAGGCAATCCAAATTTTCTTCAAGAGTGCTTGCCAACAAACCAAAGTGCATGTTTCTCCATAATAAAAACAACAAAAAACTAAATATGGGAAATCAGTATTATAAAATGACTTCCATAGCCACGCAAAAATCCATCAGCACAAAACATCTTCATCGTCCGTCCTATGGCCATAGGACTGAGCCAACAATTGCCACAAGAGTTGTACAACAAGAAAACATCGTTAACTTTAAAGGCATCTGCCAGACCCACGAATTGGCAATTTCACATGGCATTATGCGTCACATGGCAAATGTCAATATTTGTAACAACATGCTTAGAGAGAGAGAGAGAGAGTGATGAGAGCTACTGGTAAATTTTCCCACCCGTTTGTTGCAAAACCACAAACCAACAACTGATCGAACACATCAACAAACCGTAAATCCATTTTAACACCAATTCTAATTTTTTCCAAACACAAATTTTTTGTGCTAATAACAATAATTTTAGGACAATTATAATATTCAGAGGATTATTTCATGAAAATGCCTAAAGAGCATTATGTATCGGAGAATCAGTTTTTACCCAAAAGTGTAGTTATAGGTTTTTTTTTAACGCTACAATCAAAATGTTAAAGGGTAAGCATACAATTGTCATTCATTTTGTAAACACATCGGAAATATTGGAATTGGAAATGATATACATCGATTGCGATGGTACTTGAGAATGTAGTTAGACCCTACTTGGGAATACCATAGCACAAGCGCCTTTGCGTACGATTGTGGCCAATTAATATTTTTCGTTTTTTTTTCTTCTTTCTCTGTGCACTATAATTACAAGACAATGATACGAGGTGTAGTAAGCTTCGGGCCCCGTCCGACTTTAGACTTTCCTTACTTGTTGGTTTTATATTTGTTGTTCGATTTCACAACATCAAATTTATATGAAACAAGTGAAGTTTCAAATTTTTGTTCTTGTTTTGCCATTATTCACTGTGGTGAAATGAATTTTTGTTGATTATCAAAATCATAGCCAAGGGCATTTTAGAAAATGTTAAAAAGTTGTTTCACATATGATAACATATGTTGTGCTACACTGTAAAATATACATAAAAGAAAAGCTGTACCATGATATAAGGAACTAGACGAAACCGGTGCTTTTTGCTTCGTCTTCCAGTTTTTTATAAACTGAGAGGCTACTTGGTAAAATTTATTGCATTTTTAGAAACATTTTGAATTAACTAAGTCAACCATATCCTTCAGAGAATATTTTATACGATAAGATAATCCTTCTGGATTAACGATAAGATAATTGTTCTGGAAAATAACTTCTGGATTTGAAGTTATTTTCGAAATTAAACTTTGAATTAATTAATTCACTTCAGAATGATTTAGGAGTAGGTGCTGGGGAAGTCCCCTTACTGACACAAACAAATGATCTACACTTTATCGTCCTCCTGTGTGGAATCCATGGAGAGTATTCTCTTGTAAAAACCGAAAAAGGAGGAGGAGGTATATCTCCTCGACCAGATATTGAAAAAGCACATACCCTATATACATTTCACCTCAGCGCTTCCTATGTTCCCTGAAATAATGTCCTGAAATCCCACGTATTGTCAAAATACTATGGCATGAAAATCCTAACCTCAAAAGAATCACCCTTTAATGTATCGCCCGATTTGTTTTTGTGTACCTTTACCATATCTGGTAGTAAACCTGATCATAGCTTTAATTCCTTCAATATGTACCCGTAGTTGAATTTCCGTAATGCATTTTGGACTCGTTAATCGAGTCATTGGTGGTATCTCAATAAGTGAATAAAATATTTTTATAGAAATAAAATTTTTCAACAAAATTTTGTATAGAAAATAAAATTTTTCACAAAATTTTCTATAAAAATAAAATGTTTGCAAAATTTTCTATAAAAATCTTGATGGTTTGGTAGATTTTGCAAAATATTCGTCGTCCAACTAACAAGTACCCAAAGGTTCGTGGGTTCGATTCCTGCTTGCGACCAGAACACCAAAAAGTTTTTCAGCGGTTGATTATCCCACCTCAGTAATGCTGGTGACATTTCTGAGGTTTTCAAAGCTTCTCTAAGTGGTTTCACTGGAATGTGGAACGCCGTTCGAACTCGGCTATAAAGAGGAGGTCCCTTGTCATTGAGCTTAACATGGAATCGGGCAGCACTCAGTGATAAGAGAGAAGTTCACCACTGTGGTATCACAATGGACTGAATAGTCTAAGTGAGCCTGATACATCGGGCTGCCACAATAACCTAAACCTAACCTATACCTATACCAACTGACTTCACAAATTCTTAATAGAAATAAAATTTTGACAACAATTTTCTGGCAGAATAAAATTGAGACAAAATTTTGTGTAGAAACAAAATTAGTCAAAGTTTTCTATAGGCATAAAATTTCTCACTAAATTTTCTATAGAATAAAATGTTTGCAAAATTTTCTATAAATCTTGATGGTTTGGTGGATTTTAAAAAATATTCGTCTCCAACTAAGAAGTACTTCACAAATTCTTAATAGAAATAAAATTTTGACAAAATTTTCTGCAGAAATAAAATTAAGACAACATTTTCTGTATTTTGACAAAATAAAATTTTGTCTAAATAAAATTTAGACAAAATGTCTCATAGAAATAAAATTTATTAAAAGTTTTCTAAAGAAATAAAATATTCTATAGAAATAAATTTTGAAAAAAAAATTATAAATAAAATTTTTCACAAAATTTTATAGAATTAAAATTTTTCACAAAATTTTTAATAAGAAATAAAAATTTGCTTTCAAAAAATTTTCTATAAACTTGATGTTTGGTAGAGTTTGCAAAATATTCGTCTCCAACTAAGAAGTACTTCACAAATTCTTAAAAGAAATACAATTTTGGCAAAATTTTCTGCAGAAATAAAATTAAGACAAAATTGTCTGTAGAAATAAAATTTAGACAATATTTTCTCATAGAAATAAAATTTAGTAAAAGTTTTCTATAGAAATAAAATATTGACAAAATATTCTATAGAAATAAAATTTGAAAAAAATTTTATAGAAATAAAATTTTTAACAACATTTTATAGATATAAAATTTTTAACAAAATTTTCTATAGAAATAAAATTTTTCACAAAATTTTCCATAGAAATAAATTACAAAATTTTTTATATAAATTAAATTGTGACAAATTTTTTTTAAAAATTTTGGCAAAATCTAAGATTTTGGCAATCTGTGACAAAAATTTTTTATAGAAATAAAGTTTTGACATAATTTGCTGCAGAAATTAAATTAGGACAAAATTTTCTGTAGAAAAAAAAAATTGACAAATTTTCATTAGAATAGTAAAATTTAGTAAAAATAAAATATACTAATTGAAATAAATTTTGAAAAAAAATTTTTATAGAAATAAAATTTTTAACAACATTTTATAGAATTAAAATTTTAACAAAATTTTCTTAGAAATAAAATTTTTCACAAAATTTTTTATATAAATTAAATTCTGAAAAAAAAATTTTTATAGAAATAAAATTTTTCAAAAAATTTTTTATATAAATTAAATTTTGACAAAATTGTTTATAGAAATAAAATTTTGACAAAATTTTTTTATAGAAAAAAAAATTTTTCACCATTGCAAGCCACGGAGCCAACCGTGGTGGGCAATGGTTAAGCATCCCGCCTTGCATACACAAGGCGTGTGGTTCGATTCCTGCGTACGACCGAGATACCAAAAAAGTTTTCAGCGGTGGATTATCCCACCTCAGTAATTCTGGTGACATTTTCATGAGTTTCATAGCTTTCTCTATAGTGGTTTCACTGGAATGTGCGAACGCCGTTCGGACTCGGCTATAAAGAAGGAGGTCCCGTTGTCATTGGCTTAACATGGAATCGGGCAGACTTCAAGTGAATAAGAGAAAGTTCACCATGTGGTATCACAATTGGACTAATAGTCTTAAATGGAGCCTGATACATCGGGGCTGCCACATAACCTAACCTAACCTAAACCTATCATTTTGACAAAATTTTCTATAGAAATTAAATATTATGACAAAATTTTCTGGCAGAAATAAATTAGTCAAAGTTTTTCGATAAAAATAAAATTTTCACTATAATTTTCTATAGATAATTAAAATGTTCACAAAATTTTCTATAGGCAATAAAATTTGTGTAATAAAATTTCTTGATGTTTAGGTTGATTTTGAGAAATATTCGTCTCCAACTAAAGTGAAACTCACTGAATTTTTAATAAAAATAAAATTTGTTAAAAATTTTCTAATAGAAATAAAATTTTGACAAAATTTTCAATAGAAATATTTTTTTTATAATTAATTTAATTTTAATTTTTTTCGGTAGGTTTTTTTGGTAAAAATATTTTTTCTTTTTGTTTTGTTAATTGTTGGTT
>PGFW01005961.1:0-11177 GCA_003123925.1 Haematobia irritans
CATCCTATGGTGGAGGGTATAATAATAAATAAAAAAAACAACACTTTACTTCATCTAATTTTTTGAGAAAAAAGTTCACACATATCTCATTTATATATTTTCCATTACCTTTTTGTGTTTTGTTTTTACAAAATCCTTAAGAATATTTAATTATTATTTTTCCATATAACATTCATTGAACTTTTTTCATCATTGCCACTTAATAATTAAATAAGAAAATACTTGCTGTTTATACGAAGAAAGGTTAATGAAACTGGGAAAAAAAGTATTGGAAAAATTAAAAAAAGAAATGATTCTTTCTGCTTAATTATTGTTTACGAAAAAACAAACAAAAACAACAACCTAACATACATCTTAGGGTGGTTTTTGTTCTTCGTTATGTATCCTTTGTTGGTGGTATAATTAGATAATTAATTATGTGTTATAAAATTGTCAAAAAATGAAACGTAACAATTTTCCTCTAGACTAAATAATAAAGGTTAAAAATGTCACACAATTTTAAGATGGCGGTTTTGTTTTCGATGTCCTTGTTTTTTTTTCTGTTAGATACAAAGTTTTCTCTAAAAAAGTTATTTGAGTTATTTAATGGTGTCCATGACCATAGCCAAAACCATGACCATATCCTAGGGAAATGGCTGGGGCGGCAGCATATGAGACTGCTGGGGCGGCAGCATATGAGACAGCTGGGGCGGCAGCATAGGACACAGCAGGGGCAGCATAGGAAACAGCAGGTGCAGCATATGAAACGGCTGGTGCCGCGGCATATGTGACAGCGGGGGCGGCAGCTACTTTGACAACGGGTGCTGGAGCGAAGAGAGAGGGATCAAAGTTTCTATAGAATAAAACTTTGACAAAATTTTCCATAGAAATTATAAAATTTTGTTAAATTTTCTATAGAAATAAAATTTTGACAAAAAATTTTCTATATAATAAATAAAGTTTTAACAGCAAAATTTTATGTGAAATAAAATTTTGGCAAAAATTAGAAATAACAAATTTTTGAACTAAATTTTCTATAAAAAAAAATTTGACCACATTTTATATAGAAAAAAAAATTTTGACAAAACTTTTTTATGAAAATTCAAATTTGAACGAAAAATTTCTAGTAAGAAATAAAATTTGACAAATTTCTGTAAAAATAAAATTTTGGCTAATTTTCTATCTAAAAATAAAAGTTTTTGACCAAATTTTATATAAAAATAAAAATTTTTAGCAATTTTTTTATAGAATATAAAATTTTGACAAAATTTTTCTATGAAATAAAATTTGGACCCAAATTTTTTTGGTTATAGAAATAAAAATTTTAAACAGAAAATTTTCGTATGGAAATTGAAATTGTGACAAAATTTTATATAGAAATAAAATTTTTACAAAAATTTCTGTAAAAATAAAATTTTTGACATTCAAAATTGTCTATAAAAATAAGTTTTGAGCCAAATTTTAATATAGAAATAACATTTTGATAAAATTTTCTATAGAAATTAAATTGTGACGAAAAATTTTCTATAGAAAATAAAATTTTGACCAAAAATTTTCTGTAAAAATAAAATTTTTTACTAAATGTTCTATACCAAAATAAAAGTTTGACCAAATTTTATATATGAAAATAAATTTTGACAACATTTTTAATTCCTATGGAAATAAAATTTTTCTATGGAAATAAAATTTTGACAAAATTTTCTATAGAAATAAAAATTTTGCAAAATTTTCTATAGGAATAATTTTCGACTCAAATTTATATAGAAATAACATTTTGATTAAAAATTTGTTGAACAAAATTTTCTATAGAAATAGAATTTTGGACACATTTTAATTCCTATGGAATAAAATTTTTGCTATCTCGTAGAAATTAAAATTTTGACAGAAAAAATAAAAAACAAATTCTTCAGAAATAAATTTTTTTTACAAAAATTTTCTTATAAGAACTAAAATGTTCACAAAATTTTCTATAGAAATAAAATGTTTAACAAAAATTTTCCTATGGAAATAATTTTTTTAAAAATTTTTTTATGGAAATAAAATTTTTCTACAAAATTTTCTAAAGAAATACATTTTTTTTAAAATAAAATTTGTTAAAAAATTTCTATGAAATAAATTTTTCTATAGAAGATAAAATTTTGACAAAAATTTTTTATAAAGAAATAAAATTTTGACATAAAATGTTCTATAAATTCAATATCTTAAAAGAAATTTTAAAATTTTCCGCTGTAAGGCTCATTACTATTCAAAAGGAGCGCAATACACCAAAAAAAAATTGTCGCTAATAAGTAAGATATCATAATATATAATATTGCAAAATTACTGAGAATAAAATAATCAATATATTAAAAGATGAATGGTACAAAGGGAGAAAAGATGAATTCAAATTGAAAGAAGGATAAATTCCCGAAATGTTTTCTCGCATAAGGAGTTAGCAATAAAAAGGGCCAAAATATGAGTATAAATCTCTCTCAGCCGATCTATACTAAAAGTGCCTCGTGGAAAGGTTCATTCGCGCCGAACCGAAACATGTAACCGTCCAGGCGCGTTTTCTTTTCAATGGGCTCTATAATCCAATGTTCCTTAATCTATATCTGTCCATAAAGCTCGAAAAAATAATTGTAAAATAATTAAATTAAAACATTTCGTTTCGAAAAAAAATATTGTTTTTCATAATAACCCCAAAAAGTTGATATACAAAATAAGATTTTACTGAATTTGGGTAGATTTTTGGTAAGATTTTTCTTACAAATAATTTTTGGTACATATGGGCAACCATCGCTGTTAGTCGAATATCAGATATCAGAAATATTAAGAGAAAACAACATGGTGTGGCAAAAAAGTAGTTTTTCTTAATGGCTTTTTGTAATTTTTTTAGGGGGAAATCTAGCGGTTTTTGGTGAAATAATGTCGGCAACGCTGTAAGCCTTATGATAGAAACTGCAGTCTTTGGGCCCAATTTTTTTTTTAAACCATGATATCAGATAAATGGAGATTCGGAAAACTAAATAAGTGCCTGCGATGTTCGTATTTTTCTGTTTTATGGCAATTTTTCTAGATTTCGTTTAGGAGAAAAGGGTTTGCATTGCCTTAATTTTCCTTGATTTTTTTGCAAATGTTTTTAATTTCTTTTAAACTATTTTCTCCCTATACATGTGGTGGCCTTATCACAATATTAATGAGAGATAGCCACTTTTTTTTTTATGTTACATAATTTGCCTAATGTGCTGGAAATTATATCCCCTGCTATGAAGTAAACCTAATGGATGGCATAAAAGTTCCATAGTCCATTATTTTCTCCCATATAGGGTTTATACTTGTGTAATGGGCTTGTCCTGATGTAAGTTTTTTTTTATTTTAAGAAAATATGAGGAAATAAATATTATCATTGGAAAAAAATATTTGGAAAATGTAATATTTTGAACAGTATCAAAATTTTTTTCTGCTGCAAACTATATTAAATGGTTCTTACAAACAATATATGGATGTTGTGAAAAACAAAATTACTTATTTTAATATATTTTTTTTAATAATAAATATATATCTTGCTGTGATAATATTCCTCATATTAATACACACAAAGAAAGAAAAAATACTTCTCTCCGGAATGAAATTTCTGACAAACAAAATTCCCCTTTTGCATATTTTTTTAAAGCAAATGTACCAGTCAATTGTGACAAGTAATTAATCGATTGTTCTCCTAATTTGCTTTTAAAGAAATATTAATTTACAGCCATAAGACATTTTGTTTGTCTAAATTTTCTTACTGAGAAAACACAAATCTATTCTTTCAAGTTGTACTAAACATTTGTTTTTTTATTATTTATTATTTTTAATTTATTTGTTTTTAAAAGAATGATAGCTTAATATTGGAAGTCAGCAGCATCCCTGGCGGGGAAGTGGCCAAATCTTAAAATCTTATCATGTTTGTTGATAATAAAATGTGATTTTTATTTTGTGGTTTGTTGTTCTTATCTACCTCACTGTTCGATGAAAAATAACGAAAAAAAAAATAGTTTAAATACGTATTTTGTATCACTGTATGTAAATGATTGAAAATGAAGAAGAATTTTTGAAAAATATGTACCAAAGTAATATAAGAAAACTGCCTAACCATTTTTTTTAGAGATCCCATATAGTCGAAGCGAATTAAGTTAATGCCCAAAAATAATGCTAATTAAACAAAAGTAAGTAGTATACAGCAGTAAGTTCGCGGCCGAATCTAAATATCCACCACACGAATTTAGTTCCTTTGAATTCAGGCGGGGTTGAATGACAGATCTTTCCCAATCAGTTCAAGACATACGCTTCCAAGAGATAAATGTAAAGATTTTACCTATGAAAGGCTAGATGCAGATTCTGGCATTAATAAGAAGCATTTTTTGTTTGAAGTTTTAGAGGTATCATAAACCTCTGCTTTAAGTGTGCAGCGAAATTGATGATATAACGCTAGATTTGAAATCTAATAAAATCTGTAGTTTTTACCCAAAATTATTTAATGATTACGATAAGTAAAATCTGTAGAATTTTCCGTTTCAGTGTCAAGCCAATTTACATGATCATAACAACCTTCTATACCCTCATGATTGAAAATTCGGCCCTTACCAAATAAATAAGAAAACTAAATCCGAATACAACATTTTGTGTGGTCTAAAATGCCAGCATATTTTCAATTTGTGGCAAATCGGATTAAAAAGCTAACATATTCTAGGAAACCAGCAAGGAGTTAAATCGGGAGATTCGGTCTAAATGAGGCTATGCCAAAAATAATTGAGGGAATCACACAATAGTCGTACATTTAATTGTATTTCTAGAATCTCAGACGCGCAAATCGGAGGGCCGGCTTTATAAAGGGGCTTATACCAAACATGGACCGCATACTCAGCTTTTTCAGGACACATCCTTTATGCGTTCTAGAAACCCTCTAGATTATCGCAATTTCAGGCAAATGGGTAAAAAAACTACGGTTCTAGAAGCCCATTAAGTAAAATCTCGAGATCGGTCTATATGGAGGCTATTAATCAAAACCATGGTCGCGAATCACAATTTTCGGTACACCTCTTTAATGACTCTAGAACACTACCCGATTTTCAATTCTCAGGCAAATTGGATAACAACCTACGGATTCTTAGAAGCCTATGTAAATACATCGCGGATCGTCTATATGGGGGCTAATATCAAAACATGGTCCGATAATCACCAATTTTCGTTACGATCCTCCTTAGTCGTTCTAAATAATACTCTAAGATAGCTCAATTTCAGGAAATTGCGTAAAAAATATACGATTCATACAGAACGCCCATGCAAATAACATCGCGGGGATCGTCTATATGGGGCTATAAATCAAAATAGTGGTCGCGATATTCACAATTTTCGTACACCTTTATAATGGTGGCTAGAATACGACTCTAGATTTCCAAATTCTCAGGTTCAAATTCAGGCGTAAAAACTACGAATTCTAAGAAGCCCCAAGACCCGTAAAATCGGGATCCGGTTATATGGGAGCTATATCAAGAACTCCTGGACGATAATCACCATTTTCGGGTAGTCACCTTATATGGTGCTAGATACCTCAGATTCCAATTTTCAGGCAAATTGGGTAATAAACTACGAAATCTAGATAGCGCCAAGCACCGAAATGAGGGATCGGTTTTATATGTGGAAGCTATATCAAAAACCTGGACCGATAATCACCATTTTCAGGTCTACACCTCTTTATGGTTCTAGAATATCCTCTAGATTTCCATTTTCAGGCACAATTGGATAAAAACTACGGAATTCTAGAAGCCCATGAAATTAACATCGCGGGATCGTCATTGCTCAGGTCATAATCACTATGGGCTATAACAAAAAGTCCGTCATTCGGGTAATCTAGTGATATACGCTCTTAGATATGCCAAATTTCAGGCCTAAATGGGTAAAACTACGGGTTCTAGAAGCCGCAAGAAACTAAAAATCGGGAGATCGGTCTATATGGGGCTATATCAAACTGGTCCGATAAATCACAATATTCGTACACTCATATATGGTCCTATGAATATTCTAGATTCCAAATTTCAGGCTAATTGGGTAAAAACTACGGGTTCTAGAAGCCCAAGAACTAAAAGGGAGATGCCGTCTATATGGGGGCTATATGCAAACATGGGTCGCGATAATCACATTTTCGGTACACCTCTTTATGGTTCTAGAATCCCTCTTATGTAATCCAATTTCAGGCAAATGGGTAAAAACTACGGGTTCTAAGAAGCCCAAGAACTAAAAAATCGGGAGATCGTCTATCATGGGGGCTTATCAAAACATCGGTCCGATTATCACTATTTCGTAACACCTCTTTATGGTCCTAGAATCCTCTAGATTTCCAATTTCAGGCAAATTGGTAGAAAACTACGAATTCATAAAGCCCATGAAATAACACGCGAGATGGGTCTATAATGGGGGCTATATGCAAAATATGGTCCGATATTCCACAAATTTTCCGTGTACAACCTTATATATGTGGTAGGAATACCTCTAGATTTCCAATTTCAGGCAAATTCGGAAAAAAACTTACAATTCTAGAAGCCCAAAGACCCAAATCGCGGGATCGTTTTAATTATGGGAGCTATACTCAAAAACCTGGACCGTAAAAGCCCGTCTTACGAATGCTCGCCTGCGCGCAGACAAAAGACGTTAATGTGCCAAGTTCAGGCGATAGTTCCATTATTGAAGAATCTTAGCGTGATTAAACAACAGGACAGACAGACAGACGTGACATGCTTATATTCGTCTGTACAATTTTTTCCGCTGATCAAGTTTTGCTAGTGTAGTATTGCTATAAAATATGTACGTTATTGCCAAATTTTAATATGATGCAGTTAATTAAATAAGAAACTATAATTCTATGAAGCAGGCTTAAAAATCTGTACGTTGTGCGACTGACTATTTCCAAGAATAAATTCAATAAAAAAAAAACTATCCAATATGCAAAAATTAAATGAGAATCGGTTAATAAATACGCCAAGTGTTGGGCAGATTGAATCGAAATATAAAACCTTGGCTTCATTTATTCAATTCGTATTTCTCTAAATTTTTAAATTTTACTACAAATGCCCCTACTTGAACTTCGTATGGCACTAAAGATTTTTGAGCAAATTTATGAAGCATCCCAATTTTTGCTTTTCAAACTACCAAAATTTCTTTAACAAATTAAAAAAAAAATTAAATTATGTCTCATAAATTTTCCTTCAATTTGTTAAAAAATATTAGTGTATTTTTTGTGATATCGATGTGAATGTCCGCGTTTGTAATAACTTGTTTAGATTGAAATTTCTAAAAATATTCAAACATTTTCTAAAATTAACCAAAATGTTTCTTCCTGGTGGATTACATTGGTTTTCTCAGTGCATTTTTGAACACAGAAAATACATGGTCAAACAGAAACAAGGAAACGCACATCGATTGAAATTGCTTTCCTGAGACGCATTGGTATGGTAGGGCTTCAAAGTCACTCTTAATGTACAATAAGAAATGCACGAAACTTATTACTTTAAAAAAGTACTAACATATTTAAAATTGTAATGCTAAAAATCTAATACTAACATTAATAATTGCAAACGAAACTTTTGAGTAAATACAAGAAATATATGAGAATAAATTTAAGCTGGAAAACTCAAAAAAATAACCCACACTGTGCATAGCTAAAAATATTCATCCTTAAGAAGAAAGACGTGATAGTGAGAGGAGAGACAGCAAAATCCACTCACACCTATATTTTGTGCTCTATGCTTATTGTGCCCACAGTCATGAGTGGTTTCTGCAATAAATTCAAGAAAATTCAGTCCTTCAATACAGAACAAACTTAAAACAAGCAAAAAAAAACTAATGATAATTAAAATAATTAATTCAGCGTCATCTAATTTTTAGTTTAATAACTTTGTTGCTTTAAAAGAGTTTTGTATTTGAAAACAAAGGATGACAATAGATTAACTGTCTAAGTAAAATATTTCACATTGAGAGAGAGAGAAACTTATGGCTTATGGCCAGAGCTGGAATTTTCTGTCATAATATATGTTAAAAATAATCATAGGAAAAGTTCTTAAGACCAAGAACTAACTTAAAAGGGGAAAAAGAGACAGAAAAATAAACTAAAAACACTTCACTTCATCAAATTTTCATAGTAATATAATTTTTGTAATAAAAGTTTTGTTCGTGGTAACAAAAAGTGTGCAATGATAAACATATTCCAACCTTGAGAAGACGAGACAATAGTGAAAGGAGAAGCAAATTTCACTCACTCTAACATCTTTTGGGCTTATGAGTAATTCTACCCATAATACCAAGAATGCCAGAAAAAAATTACCTTAAATACAAATACAAGCTAAAATAACAACAAGTATATACGGCCGTAAGTTGGGCCAGGCCGAATCATTATGTACGCCTCCACCGATGGATTGCATAGAAAGACTTGCATCTAACAATACAGACGTCCATCCACAAATCGAATATACTTGGGTTGTGTATCTTAAAAACTTCTAACATCCCCGGTCGTTTCTAAATGTGAGGTTAGTCCCATACGTGTAGAGAGTCGCAGAATTGAGATGATGGGGCGCTTATATGGGGCAATTATGAATAGCTGATATTGGCCAATTTTGTTGTGTGATTGGGGATCGAATTTATCGAGGGCGTATAATATAACTATATTGACCGATATGGACCTAGTTAGGCATGGTTGTTAAGGGCCACATTACTATGCACCAATGTACCAAATTTTCAACTGACTCGGATGAAATTTGCTCCTCCAAGAGGCTCCAAAACGAATAATCTTGGGATTGTTTATATGTGGGCCTATTGTATAACCTGATTATGGGACTGATATGGACTACTTTTGGCTTGGCTGTTAAATATCATATACTACCATCACGTACCAAATTTCAACCAGATCGGATGAATTTTGCTTCTCCAAAAGGCACAGAGGGTTAAATCTTGATCGGTTTATATGGGGGCTAATATATATAATTAATGGACTGATATGAACCAATTCCTGCATGTTGTTTGATGCCATACTACAACATCACCAGCGTAGCCAAATTCAACCAATCGGATGAATTTTGCTCTTCACAGGGGCTGCCGGAGGCAAATCTGGGATCGGTTATATGGGGGCCTATATATAATTATGGGCCGATTTCGACGCAAATTTTGCAGGGTGTTTGAGGGCATATATTAACACCACGTACCAAAATTCAACTGAATGAGATGAATTTTGGTCTTCCAAGAGGCTCCTGAGGTCAAATCTGGTGACCGGTTTATATGGGGGCTATATATAATTATGGACCGATATGGACCATTTTTTTGCATGGTCATAGAGACCATAAATACTTACACCCAATGTTACCAATTTTCGGCCGGAATTGGATGAAATTTGCTTCTCTTACCAGAGGCTTCCGCAAGCCAAATCGGGGCTTGGTTTATATGGTGGCTAATATAAAATATGGACCGATGTGGACCAATTTTTGCATGGTTGTTAGAGATCATATGCTGACACCATGTACCAAATTTCAGCTGGATCGGATGAAATTTGCTTCTCTTAGAGTCCCCGCAAGCCAAATTTGGGTGTCCGTTTATATGGGGGCTATACGTAAAAGTGGACCGATATGGCCCATTTGCAATACCATCCGACCTATATCAATAACAACTACTTGTGCCAAGTTTCAAGTCGATAGCTTATTTCGTTCGGAAGTTAGCGTGATTTCAACAGACGGGCGGACGGACGGGCGGACATGCTCAGATCGACTCAGAATTTCACCTCGACCCAGAATATATATACTTTTTATGGAGCAATATTTCGATTGTGTACAAACGGAATGACAAAGTTAATATACCCCATCCTATGGTGGAGGGTATAATAATAAATAAAAACAGACACTCGTCAAATTTTCAAATTTAAGTCTTACTTCCATCTAATTTTTTGAGAAAAAAGTCACACATATCTCATTATATATTTTCCATTACCTTTTTGTGTTTTGTTTTTACAAAATCCTTAAGAATATTTAATATTATTTTTCATATAACATTCATTGAACTTTTCTTCATCTTGCCGCCACTTAATAATTTAAAATAAGAAAAATACTTTGCTGTTTATACGAAGAAAGGTTCAATGAAACGGGAAAAAAAGTATTGAAAAAATTAAAAAAAGAAAATGATTCTTTCTGCTGTAATTATATGTTTACGAAAACAACAAAAACACGACAAACAACATACATTCTTATGGGTGGTTTTGTTCTTTCGTTTATGTATCCTTTGTTGGTGATAATATTAGATAATTAATTAATGTGTTATAAAATTGTCAAAAAATGAAACGTAACAATTTTCCTCTAGACTAAAATAATAAAGGTTAAAAATGTCACACAAATTTTAAGATGGCGCGTTTTGTTTTCGATGTCCTTTTTTTTTGTTAGATGCAAAGTTTTCTCTATAAAAGTTATTTGAGTTATTTAATGGTGTCCATGACCATAGCCAAAACCATGACCATATCCTACGGGAAATGGCTGGGGCGGCAGCTATATGAGACAGCTGGCGGCAGCGCAATGAGAAGCTGGGGCGGCAGCATAGGAACAGCAGGGGCAGCATAGGAAACAGCAGGTGGGCACATATGAAAAACGGCTGGTGCGCGGCATATGTGACAGCGGGGGCGGCAGCTACTTTGACAACGGGTGCTGGAGCGGCAACAGCTAACAGTCTTAACAGCAGCTGGATGATTTACGACCTATCGAAATAATAGAATAAACGAAAGGATTATGAGATGTCAATATAAAATGTCAATTTAGTTTTAGTTCGTCGAATTATTAAAATTACTAAAATTTGTGAATTCTATCAATAATGCGCCCATCTTGAACTTCGTATGGCACTAAATACATTATTGCAATTTTGAAGTCCAATTTTTTCCTTCAAACTGCAAAATTTTTTTTAAGAAGTGAAAAAAAAAATAATTTTGTATATTAAATTTTCTTGAATTTGTCGAAAAATATTTTCATATTTTTGTGATATCTGCGTGATGTCAGTGTTTGTAATACTGTTTAGTTAAAATTTTTGAAAAATAATCTAAATTGTGTAAAATTAGCCAAAATATTTCTTCCTGGTGGGTTCACGGGTTACTCAGTGTACATTAAACAAAGTTATTTGAATAAAATTAATTAATATAAAAGAACAAAGATATCGAATCG
>PGFW01005970.1:9219-23682 GCA_003123925.1 Haematobia irritans
GTTTCTGTCTAGTACTCAAGATCTATGCCATTTCTTGAAAATTTCGCAAATTGTCCAAGGTCCAAGGAAGAAATATTATCAACAATAATCTTTCTTAAAAAAGTCAAAACTATTCTCAATTTCAATGGCCTTCTTATTGTCGAAGTTTCTACCCAAAAGAACTTGTTTGCATTGCATTGTTGTTGGTGTAGCAATTTCATGAAGGCATCACAATGAAATGTTTCGCTTGGAGTACACCACAATCAGTCAGTCATTTGACGCGCCATCACAGAACACTTGATGCTACCTCCTATTTTGTTCTTTTTTCACTGAATGATGTTGGTTGGAACGGGTGGTGGGTGATAGTGATACTGATGGTATTTTCCCACTGCTCACAAAATATTCTTTTTGCCGCCCACTTTTGCCTTCATTTCTCCAAACTCATATCATCTTACTTTTGTTTATTTTTGTTTTTTTTTTTTATTTGTATCATAAAATAATGCATCAGTTTTATGCAATGAAACCTCTACTCCATGTGAGCACGTTGCTACTGTATTCAGGTTGCCTATGAGAAGTGAGCACACAATTGTTCTAGCCACTGGTACTGGAGATGATGATGTGATGACGCTGGCAATAATGATAGTGATGGGTGGC
This sequence comes from Haematobia irritans, assembly GCA_003123925.1. Classification (NCBI taxonomy): domain Eukaryota; kingdom Metazoa; phylum Arthropoda; class Insecta; order Diptera; family Muscidae; genus Haematobia; species Haematobia irritans. Next base: position 9,853 of record PGFW01005970.1, read on the forward strand.
GCCCACGGGTGTAAAAGGTGCTGGCAAAATGGTGGTGGTTGTGATGGCTGGTGTGTGCTATGTTTACAAAATGTGTGTTGTCGGTCGGTTGAGAAATTTTCGTTGAGTGGGTCAAGGTTAGATGAATATTATAAATAAAGTCATTGTTTCTTTATTTTTTGTTTAAAATACATTTATTCCGTCCATGTAGTTCCTTCCATAGTTTGTACTGATTATTATCATTCGCATTTTGTAATTACGATTAGCAAAGCTTATGGAAAATATTACTACAACGTTTTATATCCTGTTGATGATACATATGTGAGGATACATTACCTCAATTTACACAAGTCTAAACGGTTAGCCCTCTATGTATGTAGCAATTGGGAATTCCCTTATACGGTATACAAAATTGTGTGGGAGATATTCCTCGAGAGAAATGCTTTTAATTTTTTGTAGATCTTATATTGGGATTTTCAAACACATTTTGTTATATCCGTTTTCACCATTGCTAGAGGTCTAAAAGTTCTATCTTTCACATATAAATCTGTATGCCCATCCAATGTGATCACGTCTTTCTCTTTCGTATATGCTTCATTACGGCGATTCAAAAGGTTTGTGGCAAACGGGTTTTATATCAATCGACTACCTACTGTCCCAGTAATTTCGAAGTAGTTTCGAAGGCACAACATTAATAGCACTACCAAAAATGTCCTCCTAAAGATGTTCATTATTTTAATTTAAATCTAAATTTAATTTGTTTTTCTGCATGAACGTAACATAGTCGATCAGACCCTAAGACAGTTACAATTACAATACAATAGCATTACGACGAGAAAGACTTAATATAAAAAAATATATAAATAACACTTAAAAATATATATATCAAAATAAATCATGATAACTAAAACTAAGTTAAACTAAGTTAATAAAAAATTTACGAACAATGATAACTTAGCCACATTCTATTCTAGTACTTATAAAATTTTTAATTTGAAAATTAAAACGAATTCAGGTAAAATTTAAGTTAGGTATTTTAACAACACATGGAGTTCTTTTAATTCAATTTTTTATAACTCGCTTTTTTTTATATATTTAATGGGTAATTTTAACTTTTTTCAAATAGGTTAAAAACAGAGTAAGAATTAATAAAATGGTACAAATTATTGAAAGAATAGAAAAATAAGAGATCAAACATTAGAATGCATTAAAATTCATAAAAATTATTTATTTGGCAAAATATTACAAAATTTTTCATTCAATTTTTAATTAAAATACTGAATTCGAATCACACCTTAAGAAATGATGGACATCCGTCCTATGACAAGTCCAAGTTAAATTCATCGCTTCTGCGCCAACGCTTTTTTGCTGGGGTGTTAGTGATTTTCTAAAGTGCTTAAGAAGTAAAATCTATAATTCTGGGCCGATATGATATGAACCAATTTTTGCATATTGGTTAGAGCCCATATATAGACATTTCAGCCGGATCGGACGCTCGTCCAAGAGGATCCGCAATCCAACACTGGGGATCGGTTAATATGGGGGCTGTATATAATTATTGACCTATCTGGAACAAGTTAGAACCATATTCTAACACCACGTACTAAATTTCCACCGATTCGGATAATATTTGCTCTATCAAGAGGATGCTCAAGCCATATCTGGGGATCGGTTTATATGGGGGCTATATAGTATAATTATGGAGTATTATGGAAAATTTTTTGCAAGGGTGTTATAAGCCATGTACTAACACCATGTACCAAATTTGCACCGATTCGGATGATATTTGCTCTTTCAAGAGGATGCACAAGCCAAATCTGGGGATCGGTTTATATGGGGACTATACCTAAAAGTGGCCCAATATGGCCCATTTGCAATACAATCTGACCTACGTCAATAACAGCTACTAGTGTTCAAGTTGTTAGCTTATTTTGTTCGGGAGTTATCGTGATTTCATCTTGCGAACGGACGAACATCGCTAGATCACTCCCAGAATTTCACCACGACCCAGAAATTTTATACTTTATAGGGTCTGACACGATTATCACAGTTGGTAGAATTCTACCAAAAATGGTAAAAATGAAATTTTGACAAAATTTTCTATAGATATAAAATTTTCTAAAGAAATAAATCTTTGACAAAATTTTCTATAGAAATAAAATTTTGACAAAATTTCTATAGAAATAAAATGCGACAATTTCTATGGAATAAATAAATTTTGACAAATTTTCTAATATAATAATAAATTTTGACAAACATTTTCTATAGAAATAATATTTTGAAAAAAATTTCTGAAGAAATAAAAATTTGAAAATAACAAAAGAATAACAAAATTTAAAAATAAAATTAGGGAGCTAACTACACATCACAGGGGTTAAATTTTTAAGTGTCAGGCCTGCGTAATTCCTGAACCCCTTGTATGCTGTGCAACGCTTCGAACTATTTGTTGCGATATTTCGACACATTGAATTCATAATAATAGTAATAAAAAACTTTACCCACTGCTATATAATTTCACCTTCCAATTTAATTCCAGAATCGTTCACCAAAACGTCGCAATATGCTCTTATAGGTAATTATCGAAGAACTTACACCATACACTATAAAAAAAGGGAACATTGAAAAGCACACACTATGATTATTCTCAAGCGAACAAAACTTTGAAAACACAAATGGCCAGCTCCTAACTCTCATGTCTGGAGGTTGGAAAGCTTTGTGGAGTGTTTTTGTGTGCGTATGGAAAGGAACATCAAAAAAGGTTTTCTAATCTCAAAAATATATCTGGAAACTTGTGATCCAAAATACTGTGGAAAAAATAATTAAAACAAAATGGGTGCAAGTGCATCTTCTGGTAGTTATCCCTCTGTAATGACCTCTTCACAACAGAGTGGTCATTCATCGGGGATTAGTGGACTGCCACCTGGTACAAGCACTAGTTCAAGTTTACTGTTGCCCACCACCGGAGGCAATTCTCTTTTGTCCGTCTCTGTGGGCAATAGTAGTGCTGGTGGCGGTGGAGGTCCACACTTTCGGGAACATCGACGAAAACGTGTCACTGGGTTTGCCACATTGAAACGCAAATTTATAAGACGGCGGCGATCTTCAAAAGCCTGTGATCATGCCAGAGTTTTAAGGGATTTTGTATCGGACTGGACACCATTAGAGTTGGCAGCATTATGTGAAGAGTATGAATCATTGTCAGCTCTGCGGGACTTATCGGTGAGATTTCCAATATCTGTTAAATTAATAGCCAATATTTAATTTATCCTTTTACTGGTGTTTCACAGATGCAAGCTGAACTGGCCCGTCCACCTGCTACCACATACAAACAAGATCTTGCAGCTCTTTTTGAAACGAAGACTTGTACAGACTGTGATCTCGTCTTCCGTGGCGCCATATTTCCAGTGCATCGTTGTATACTATCGTCACGTTGTACATATTTCCGAGACCTATTAGCCGGTTGCCCCGGTTTTGGTGCTCGCATTTGTCTCGAGTTACCCGCCTCGCCTATAGATGTTCAAATGTTCGCCTCACTGCTGCGCTATCTCTATACGGGAGACCTTTGTCCACATGACTCTAGTATCGATATAGGTCTATTGCGACAACTGGGCGATGATTTTGGTACACCAAATCCACTGGAACATGATTTGCGGTATTTATTGGAGACTGGTGATTATGCAGATGCCGCCTTAGTGTTCACTTCAGAGAATTGCGGTAGTGGTGGAGGTATGTTGGGAGGTGTCCCAAGTGGGGTTGGTGGCCTCAGTACATCACTTGGTGCTTCCGGAGTATTGGGTGGTAATGATGTCTTCAATCGTCCCGATTCGGGTAATTCCGAATACGGCTTTCGCCCTAAGCTTGAATTGCCTTGCCACAAGGCGATACTAAGTGCCAGATCGCCCTTTTTTCGTAATCTCATAGCTAGGCGAACACGTAACATGGATGCCGAATATGCCGAACGGGCATTACACGTCCCCACACGTATTGTACTGGATGAGACCGTGATACCAAAACGTTATGCTCGTGTTCTTTTACATGCCATTTATTTGGATACTGTAGACTTAACATTAATTTTAAGAGGTGCCAATTCTGGTACTACAGCGGCTGGTTCGCTGGGCGAAGTACATGCACTGACGGCGGGCCGTACGAGGCCAACACCTTTGGAAGAGGCCATGGAGTTGTATCAAATTGGTCGATTCCTAGAACTAGACATATTGGCTCAAGGCTGCGAAGATCTCATATTGGAATGGTTAACCCTGGATACATTACCAACGGTGCTTAAATGGGGTAGCCAGGTAAATTAGTATAATCACTTCCAAATATGACGCTCCTTCCAGAATAAAAAAATATTTCATACTTCGATAGAAATTTTGGTTTTTTAAGATAAAATTTCAATCAGAAAAATTTTGTCTAAGGTAGATAACAATGTTGTATAAGCGAAAATTTGTTCTTTCAAAGATAAAACTTCATAGAAATTTTGTTCTTAGAGTAAAACTTCATAGAAATTTTGTCTTTAGTAAGTTGTTAATAGGAAATTTGTGTCTTTAGAATAAAAAATGTTTATCAGAAAATTTTGGTGCTTTAAGAATAAATATTTTCTAAATAAGAAAGTTTTGTCTTTCGATAAAAATTTTATGAGAAAATTTTGGTCTTTTCGATAAAATTTTAGTAGAAATTGTTCTTTTCGGTAAAAAATTTTATAGGAAACTTTTGTCTTTAAGATTAAATTGTAATGGATAATTCTTGTCTTCTCAGATAAAATTTGCATCGTGAAAATTTCGCCTCACGTAAAATTTCCATGAAAGATAAATGTTTTAGTCCTTCCCGCGAATACAAGAGCTTTTCCAATGTAAAAAACCAAAAGTCGAAGAACGTCAATTATCTTCTTTGTCCAAGATATGCCGTCCTTAAAAGCCTTCCTGTAATTGCAGAATTGATCTATACGTGAAAAGTAATGGCCATACCACTTCAGAATAGGCATTTGGCCGACAAAAAAAAAGGAGACAGACAGCCGTGTTTTTGTCCACGCCTTCCCATGTCTGTACAACCCAAGGTACTTACTATATTGTGACCTAGAAGCCGACCTCTACTAAATCGTATAAGTCTCCCTCCAAAAATTAGTTGAGGTCTCAATCTAAATACCCACATTGAAGACTAACTTCATCGCCCACCCTCCATTAATTGATCCGAAAAAAATGAAGAAGGAAAAACCTTAAGTAAAGCCGATTCAAGATTCAAAAAATCAATCCGTAACCCGTCTATATTCCCTAAAGCTAAAATTAAAGCTTGCAAGACGCTATTAACCGTCAATTCAAAGTCATTTAAGCCCAAAGAAATCCCGGATTCTTCGACAAAATCTGATATTACCGACACTTTTATAATTGTTCGTAATTAAAGCGCTTCAATTAGCGTTGAATTTCAGCCACTTGACACTACCATACTGTAGATATCCAGCCCACTATAGCTCCACCACCAGATACTTCAAATCTCATGGTGAATAAGTAGTAGTCTATTGTTTTCGCTCACACAAGGCCAGATTCACCAATTATTGCAAACCTCCTCCTCTCTCAAAACACGAAAATTCACCGCAAATCCCGTAGTAAGAGTTCACTTAACACCGGATGCTGGTCCGGTCATACTAACTTCCTTACTTAGGCAATTTCCAGGTTCTTATTCCAGGAAGGAATTAACAAAATATCTTGATTTCCACAACACTAGTCAGGTCCGCCCTGATGGTTGTTACTTACTCGAGAACAGGATTATTTCAAACTTCCTTCGTCCATGCCACTACCGTCCATCCTCAGTGTCTTACTACTAAGCTCATATCCCACCATTACAGTTAATCACTTGTTCCACTCTAGATCATTCCAAATACCAGTCACCTTCAATTCAGGCGTAAGGTTCTTTGGAGGATTGCTACCTTCTTATACAAAGGAAATTTTAATCATTCGCCTCTATACATTGCAGCTCTACTTGATACATATTAGAGTTAGTCAAAGCCACATATATTCCAACTCTGTCAGTCTCAAGCGCCGCAATCCAATGATTCTTCCCTAAATTAACGAAGTATCGACGTCACATTGAAGGTCCTATTTGTTGTTTAATTAATGTAAGCATTCCATTTCCTTGTCTTTCGGATGGTTGACTTGGGACCTTAACCTCAACTACGTAATTATATTAGATTTGCTGATTTTATCTTAATCTGGACAACATCTTCAGGTCAACTAACATCTTATTGCTTAAGATTTGGCAAGGAGCTTTAGTTCGACAGAGAGGAACAACATGAATATTCCCTGATTCCGTAGCAATTGTGAATATTGTGAGGATTAGTCTAAGGTCATTAATTGAGTAATCGCCAGCACTAACACATCTCTGTAGCCACCTAATTATCTTCGAGATCATTATAGGTATTATTTTTCATTGTATCTAAATCCAATTGTTACTAAAACGCTACCTCTTGCGCTATTGACTTTGGGTCAATAAATTCAAGATAGAAGGTTCATTTCAAAATTAGTAAAAGCTTGGCAGGTATTTCTTGTAATTATCAATATCTTAAACTCCACAAAATCTCTATTCTATGAACTATATTGTATTTCTATGTTATCCAATTCAGTACTTACTCAGGTATCAAGAGAGCGTGCAGATTATGGAATTTAGAATTGAACATTTAAAAGGTCTAATTGATATGATACATTTATTATGCTTAATTAAGACAGCAAAAAAAAAACCTCGAAGACATTCGATATTACGTCTTCACCCGACGGAAAGTGTAGTGAAAAGGATTCCTACGATGATATCTTCCGAAACAATTCTGACTTCATCTTTTAACGATTTCAAATTCTGCGATCATAATCTACCTAGTACTCCACAGGAAATTATTGGACAAAACCACAGCGCAAACAAATCAACAGGTCTAACAACCATACATGCTTTATGGTGATTACGCAAGGATTATCACTAGGAAAGAGACTTCCACAGCAGGAGACTAACTTAAAACCCTTATTTACTTGTAAGTTGGACACAGCCAAATCTTAAATCGGACACTCGCTTCCTGGTCCGTCATCCTCCCAGCTTTTTTGGCTACACCTTTCACGACCACCATTTAATTGAATTTTCTAAATAGGACACGGGCCAAACACATACTTCTGATAACAGGATATCATAGGAAAACTATAAGCTAATAGCAAAAAAAATTTTTAATTTCTTGATTTTTTTTAATTTTGCCACAATTATAGTGTAAAAATCAATAAAAATATTAAGGGTTTACCTTGTAGGATAGCCCTTCTGCCCAGAAAAAACTCTCAATTACCAAGTAATTTGTGGTACTTTTTTAAAATGTAAAACTTAATAAATTGAACATTTGTTTTATTAGGGCGTTGACTTTTGCCTAATTGTAAATGTACTTCCCCTATTACAGGACGTAGGGAAAGAAAATATTTATATTTCCTCCATCGGTGTATCAAATTCGCAATTAATATTTATAGAACAATTGGGTATTCTAAGACCAATATTTGTGTCTTGGCAATTATAATTCTGTCACATTAAAACAAACAAAAAATTAAATTCGACACATTAAAAACAGACAAAGGAAAACAAAAAGTACAGCTAAAAAAGGGTACAGGAATTTTTAGGGTATTCTGTGAAAACCAGGCAGTTCAGGTGTTTGCTATTGGGCAGAGGCATTACTGTTTTAGTATTACCTATGGAGTGTATCTAATCCATAAAAATGCAATAAAATTATGTTCACCCCAAACAGTGCTCCACACCCACGAACGAGGATTGCACTCTGTTATAAGGCGAGTGTTCTAACAATACATTCATTGACAGTAACAATGTCATCTATTTCTAAGGGTAAAGTTTTATGGTGATAATGAAACAAGAGGCTGTCTTTGGTAATGAGTTTTTCCATCTTCATGGTATTTGGCAGGTGCACATATAGCCGTGGGATAAGCCTCGGATAGCAATACCAACGTTCAAACGATAATAAGAACATTAGCAATGATTCAGGTTTTCATTACCCAATGTTAAATTAGATCACCGTATCAATTCATTCCCGCTTCATATCAACTGTGTTCCAACACACACACACACCGCCCAAACGCCAGTTTCCACCAAACACCTAAGGTTTTTCAGCGTGATACCCAACCTCAGGGTAATGGATTAACATTTAGGAAGGTTTCAAAGCTTCTAATGTGTTTCACTCATTAAACGCCCTGTTCGAACTCCGTGACTATAAAATGATGTCCCTTGTTTATCACGCTTATATAGAATCTGGACACACTCAGGTGTTATAATAGAGGAATTCAGCCACTGTATACGAACAGGGTGTGTGAACTACATGATTGCTTAATAGGCTCTAAAGTACCTTGAAATATCGTTTAGGCTTATATCCAACGCTAAGGTTCTTATTAGGGTGGGACGTCAAACAACAAAAGCGACGGCCGTAGTACACTGTCATTCGAATAAGAATATTATCTGGGTTTCAGATTTGTCAAGCCTCCGTTTAGATGATTTTATTATGTCCTCCCTTCATACAACATGTTCGTTCAATTCCGCTTCTACGCACGCAGTTACCTGAGCCAAAAGCCTTGACGATTAACCGGAGTATTTCCAAGCTTCTCTAAGGTGTTTTACTGGTCAATGGTGAAACCCGTTCCCGGTGTCTATAAAAACAAAGGTGCCCAATTGTCATGAACTTGATACACATGTGTAGGCGGACTCTAGTCACTGACGGTCTGATTAAATAAAGGTTGAATTCTTCACCTCGAACAAGAACACGAAAGAGAATAAATAAATTTTCTCTCTTCTTTATTTTACCTGTATGCTTCTCGATTAGTATGGTTTCGATGATTGTCAGGTACCACAAGGTATCCTTTTCCCGCATTTAGTATGTCCTCGGAGTTCTGAACTTTCATTTTTTTCAAAGATTGGCAGTAAAACACTTTAGAGAAGTGCAAATAACTCAGTAATGTCACAAGCTTTTAAGCTATTCACTAGAGTCTGACCACTCCTGTAATGTTTGATTATGCCAACATAAACCATTACACCGTACTGGCAATGCCTTGAACAGGGATAAATATTCTCGCTTTATTCCATGGAAGTCGGTCACCTCGCTCGCTTTTTTATAGTTTGGACGGTCCCACTTTAATGTAAAGGATCTTAAGTTAAGTATAGTAAGCACCCAATATTTCACCACTTATGGACTATAAGTCCATTTAGGTTCACCACGTGAATCAGGTGGGTGGAACTTCTCTGCTTATGAACTGAGGTGCTGTCGCGGATCATAAATATAAGAGCTCAATAACAAAAGGACCTCATTTTTTATAGCCGGAATCGAACTCGTTTCACATTCATTTGTGAAACCACATAGTAGGAAAGCTATTGAAACAAACTACACTGGTGAAATGGTATAACCACGAATGACTGTGATTAGATAATCCCCCTTAGTAAACTTTGTTTTTCGAAACTTGAGACCGGCACTGGGACCCTCTGGTAATTGGCACTGCATCAAACCATTGCACTACCGCATCCCAATTATACATTTTCAATGAAACCTGTGCGGTCATGGCCAATTTTTATGGGTATTTTTCAACCCGGTTGCTATCTACTCTGATATATCGCTTCAAATTGAAGTGTAAAATCATTACAAACAGCTCTTGGGTTTCAAATATCACCATGCAAGAACTGCTTCATGCTTAGGATATATAATGGACTTTACTTTCAATGAAATGGATGTTCATGAGAACACCCCCTAGAACAGCCCACTCACTCGGTTGCCATGTTACCTGGAATGGAAATAACTTTTAATTGTGTCTTTTTTTATATTAGCGATAACACTCATAGCATAAGACACATAATGCTGGCTCAATTAAGATTGTAGTTCCAAACACTGACTGTGGTACTGTTGTATCACATGTCATACAAAGATCATTGTAGCTGTTTGTTATTTACGACTGTAACTTTTTTTTTCTTTGGTCTTTTCTTTTAAATTGTGCTGAATTATTCTTTTTTGTTTCTTTGTAATTCGAAGTTATAATTCATGAACAAATATGTGGTCCCTTCGAATCACAATTGTTTCTATAAATATAATTGCAAATAATGATTATGACACGCGAATGTCCGATGAAAATATAATATTTTCCTTTTCTCTGTCCTGTTCATAGTTGATACTTATTTCCGACCCAAATTAGAAAATAAGGTCCACGTAATAAAACGAAAAGTGTCCATTTTAAATAAGGTAATTTACCGTCATCTTGTAGAAAGAGTTTGACCACACAATATTAACTTGTAACATGAGAGGTTTTTTTCTTTTTGAAGATCTAGCAAGTAAATCCTTAACAATATTGGGTTTCTTGGATTTTCCAAGCTTATAATTCTCTAAAAATAAAAAATCAAACCCGAAACAATTAAATATTATTTTTTCCTAGTGTCATGCTTATATGAATTGTCTCATGACTACTCAGGGTTATCCAAAAAGGTATTGTTCGCGGCCTTTCTAATTCAGAAATTCAAAATTATGATGCAGTGGAAGGCGTAAGGAACCAAGGAACGAACAGCGAATCACCACCAAACAGGTGTAAGCATACTGTGGATTCGGGCCGCACTTTAATGTTCGCTTCTGACTTTACAGGATAAATAATTTTAGTTATCTAAAAACTGCCTGTCTCAAGTCTCATTCCTCCAGTCAATAAGTCTGTATCCACATAGCAAGATGATGGCAATGTTACGGAAAAACTTCGCATATTTCTCATGTTTATTGTCTAAAATATTTTCTTTAATAGGATCAATTCTAGGTAAGGTTAAGACTATTTAAATTGGATGTCCAGGGATTTGACTATAAGATCCCGAAAGTCAGATTGTGTTTCTGTAGTGAAGATATCGTCCCCCTAGAACCTCCTTTTCAACTAACGACCCCTACTCACCTGCCTAAGACGTTAAGATATCCACTAATCTTGCGAAATGATATCATTTTTTTTTTTTGGTCTTAAGGCCTTAAATTATGGTAATCACACAATAACTAATTAAAAGGACTTCTTATCAAAAAATTCATTTAAACTTCCCAACATCGCTTCTAAGGAACTTTGAATACTAAAAGCTAGCTAAACTGGATTAATAATAGGAAACAAATAGGTGTCAATAAATAAAATGTTAGAAAATATTCATATTTCCGGATGTTTTAACTATGCTAAAGATTTTACAAAAATACATGACAAGTATAACACTATTTTGAAATTACGCTCCACCCTATTTTATATTGAGGGTTGCGGTAGTAGCAGTTGTAAACAATGTTGTTGTTGTTTATGAAATTATTACTCACTTCACTTTTTTTTACTCAATTCCCGTCCAACCTCCATCCCCCCTCTTTATAACTATCCCTTCCATCATTTAATTGACTTGGGATCCAATATCCAAATTCCATGTACGATTCGCATTGATCATTGTCTACTCTCTAATCTGGGCTATGACATAATGGCCAAGTTTAATTTTGGACAAACTAAAAATGAAAGTGGATCTGTTCGGAGTCCAATAAACATTCAGTCTATGATATTCTCGGAACAGGGTGGACACGTTGGAACACCACATCAACGATGCAAATGCCCATGCACCTAACCGTTCTCCACGCACCCAATTAATCACCTAAACCACATGCATTCGATGATTTCATTATCTTCCATGTCAAAAACCGTCTGAAAAACCCGTTCGTTTATTTAAAAGCAGGAAATCATTGGTCGAAAGTGGGACTGGGAAAGACGTGTAAAATGTTTTAACACAGAACCCATGCCTAATCCCAGCTAAGCCCTGGCATCGCTTGGAATTTAAATTTTCTTGTATAACAAGAAGGTAAAGCATCCCAGCACAACCTCAGCACCACTGATGGATGGTCGCGTCGATGAGGTGGAAAGATAACTAGCTCGCCAGCTGGATATGCCTAGGCACAAACTGAGTCCGCCGCCGTGATGAGAAGAATTTTGATCATCGCTCTGAGCCAGACATACATCAATCAACGGGGACTGCAACTGTGTGGTAGTGGAATCAGCCATCATTTTGTACTTCTTCTTGCAATGTAGCGCATACGTGTGATTGGTCCCAGTAAGGGAAGGTCTCCAGTAATCAAAGCAGCATCGGTAAGCTTGACACTCCCCTTACTACCGCAAAGCGTATTTCCTCGATTTCGTTTTAGGAGAAGAGGCAGTAATGAAGCCCTTTGACATAATTGGGATTTGCCCAACTTGTTTGCTCTCTTTTCAACAATGCAGCCATGGTTTGATTAACTGGTGTGTATAAGCTGGCGGCAGCTGGCCAGGAATCTTACAGTATCGGTATCCTGGTCCCCACTCCTGAATTTTCCCACCGCTCATAATTAGGCACATTCATACGAGAAACCATGTATAAAGTGTCTGGTATATCAGGCATTTGTCACGAGGATCGGCCATTCTCATCAGTTCGGCTTGATGAGTGATGAGGTCATACCGTCTTCCAGCAAGCTTTTATTTCCTCAAAGTAGGGCATAAATAGACGAGGTCTCACAAAGAGACCTTGATTTTTCACCTCTGATCCAGGCATTAACCCTAAGGTTTTCCCTTCTCATCGCCGATCATATGTGAGGTGGAGTGCTCACCAATCCCCGGATAGCTTGGGCAAGAACCTCACTATTTGGAGGCAGAACATGGTCCATACGCACTAAAGGTAGAAGGTCCGACAAAATCTCCCTTAGTTCAACATCACTTAAGTCACGTTTTTAACACCTTTCGGTGTTACAGAATGGGCAGGTGTGTGAGAGTATATTGGGTTCACGATCTTCCATTCGTCGTATAAGCTCTGTTCGCGCCCATTTTAGTACGGCTTGGAGAACTTCCAATTCAGAAGCTTGCAAAAAATTCGATTGTAAAACATGTATGAGTTGTGATTTGTCGAGCTGATGGAGTACGGGTGATGAAATGACTGCTGAGAATTCCTCACGTAGATATTGGCAAGCTTGGCGGAAGACCCACGCTGAACCATGGGGCTGGAAGAGCAAAAAAAAATAACAAACAAACAATAAATAGAAAGTGGCAACAAATGGAAGTGATTATACTAATTTACCTGGCTACCCCATTTAAGCACCGTTGGTAATGTATCCAGGGTTAACCATTCCAATATGAGATCTTCGCAGCCTTGAGCCAATATGTCTAGTTCTAGGAATCCAGAAATTTGATACAACTCCATGGCCTCTTCCAAGGGTGTTGCTTGTGCCGCCGTCAGGTCATGTACTTCGCCAGCAAACCAGCCCTGTAGTACCAGAATTCACCTCTTAAAATTAATGTTAAGTCTACAGTATCCAAATAAATGGCATGTAAAAGAACACGAGCATAACGTTTTGTATCACGGTCTCACTCAGTACAATACGTGTGGGACGTGTAATGCCCGTTCGCATATTCGCCATCCATGTTACGTGTTCGCCTAGCTATGAGATACGAAAAAAGGGCGATCTGGCACTTAGTATCGCCTTGTGCAAGGCAATTCAAGCTTAGCGAAAGCCGTATTCGGAATTACCCAATCGGGACGATTGAAGACATCATTACCACCCAATACTCCGGAAGCACCAAGTATGTACTGAGGCCACCAACCCCACTTGGGACACCTCCCAACATACTCCCACCACTACCGCAATTCTCTGAAGTGAACACTAACGGCGCATCTGCATAATCACCAGTCTCCAATAAATACCGCAAATCATGTTCCAGTGGATTTGGTGTACCAAAATCATCGCCCAGTTCGCAATAGACCTATATCGATACTAGTCATGTGGACAAAGGTCTCCCGTATAGAGATAGCGCAGCAGTGAGGCGAACATTTGACATCTATAGCACA
>PGFW01005974.1:17574-29824 GCA_003123925.1 Haematobia irritans
TTCGAAAATGATATGGTTTGATATACAGGAAACATAAACTGATTTCATGTATCCAAAGTAAAACAAAAACCCTTTCTGGAGAGACAAAGACAAGACGGAATCCTTGGAATTGAAAATGATTGTGATATTGAATCAGTTAGCAACCATCTTCACACAGGATTTAATGGAAAAGAGGAATAGGGAGCAGGAGACAGAGCAATGTTCAATCTTAAATTACGCAATTAATACGTAAGACAACATTTTGCAAAATAAACCGAAACTTGTTTAAAACAAAAACAAAAATCGTTCACATAAAAAGTAAATCAGATTCTTCTTTGTCTTTCCATTATTTCGAGAAACTGCATAAGATGTTTTAAAGATTTATTGTCGGTGCCTCAAGAGTATTGCGAAAACCAAAAACTTTGAACGAAAACAGCCGACAGTCCAGCCCCGTTTTATCTTTGAACTCCGACAACCACTAAACATTCTTTACGAAATTGGCGGGGCAGAGTACCTTTGACACGAAATCCATAAGCATTTTTTTTGGTTTTCTCCGCAGACCCTTCAACTACAGTGGACGAGAAGATGCAGTAGTGACCCCAGCGAGATGGGATTGATGATTGCGAAAAACTTGTTGCCACAAATACTGTGATAATTTGCAGAAACAAGACGTTTTTTCTCTGTGTTCTGATAAGATACTGTTTGACCACCAAGTGGAATGAGGTGTTACGTCAAATTGCCTAAAAGGGGTGGTAATGATCAGGAGAAGTTTCACAACAAATGTGAAGTTTGCCAATCTGTCAATGTATATGAGTATGAATATCAATGCATCCGCAAATGATTTTTTATGATTTATGTTTAAGATTGATTGAAATTTCAGATCAAACAGAATTTTCTTTTATCCCAAACCCCTCAGCAAAAAAAATTGGAAGTTCTTCAAAGGCACTACTGTAAAAGCACTTCAAAAAATGTCCTCACCAAAGATGTTTTTATTTTATACTACACAGGAAGTTCGTTTTTTATTCATTTTTTTTAAACCTCGCTTTTTTCATATTTTAATAAAATTTTTTAAATTATTTTGTTTTACATAGGAAAAAGGGAGTAAGAATTAATAAAATGGTACAAAAATATTTTAAATTATGTCCTGAAAAAAATTCTAAAATCCATTCTAGAAAAATTACAAAATTTTTGAAAATATTGAGGTCAACGTTTTAGACATGTCCCTTGGAAAATGCGATTTAAAAATCATAAAAAAATTGAAAATTTATTTGATTTGGAGAATATTTAGCACAATTCTATAATTCACATCCGAAAACATTGAAAATTCGAACCACACCTTAAGAAGGGATGCAAATTCAGTGCATACGCTGGTTGAAGTGCAACGGCTCTCCATTTTGTCGAAAATCGAAATTATTAAAAAAAAAAAGTAGTATTATCCATATGTTTGTTTTTGCCGTTCTCTCATCATAATTTTAATTTTATATAAGACCACGAAAAACAGTAACGCTAAACGACAAGGCGTTTGTTGTAGGACACAAAATCGAAAAATTTGACTTTTCGATTAATCTTCCATTCTTTTTGTAAAAAAGTCAATTTTTTCGTGAATCTTCACATACGACTAATTGACTTTTGATATTTTTAAATTATTAATATGTTGAGCAAATTAATTTTTGATGAAATAAGTCGAAATGAAGTAGAAGAGGAATATGGTTCAATATTTTATTTAATTCTCAGAGTAATTGTAAATGATGTCCATTTATTTTAAAAATGGTGCAATACATATAATCTTCCAATAAAAAATTCAAGAAACTCTACTTTTTTATCCATGGTTTAAAAACACATGCTCAAATGTTTAAAAAGTAGAAAATGGAATATAAATGAATAGTACATCCTTTTTAAAGAAAAACTGGTGAGTGTAATGTTCATTATGTGTTTTGTTTTTTTTGTTCCTCAGCTGAACTGAAAACGTGAGTATTAACGATTACGGTAACCGAAAAATTGTTAGGATGCGCAATTTAAAAACATTAGATTAGTAGGTAATTTTTTTTAAAAGTAAGTTAAATTGTTAATTAAAATAAAGGTTTGCTTTCAAAAATTCTTTATATGATTTAGGACAGCAAATCTTTGGAAATTTCTGTCCTTCCGTTAAGGGGTCGTAAGAAACACATTTGTGATTTCAAGAAATCGTTTCTTTAATTTAACTGAAATACTGAAACTTTAGATTTAAAACAAAAACGCTTTAAACATTTTGGTTTACATTTTTTTGGAATTAAAAAAAAAAAAACAAAAATTACTTAGAAGTATCCGTTAATAATTTTCAAATTATAGACGCAAAAAGAGAAGGACGATATACGATAAGGTGAAATCTGTATCATAGTTTTAATTTGATTGATCCAAAAATTTAAAACCAGTTAGGACGCTAAAAAATGTCTTTAATTTTAAAGAATCGATCTTTGGCTCGGTAATCAGATACCAAAATCCTTAGAGAAAGATCAAAATTTTGATTTCCGTAAAAATTTGTTTTTTGAGTAATGTATTTTACATGTTGTAAAATTAAAGAAAAAAAAGACTAATATATTTTTATTGCGAAAACTACGTTAAGAAGGTTTTTTAATATATCATCTCCAACAGAGTTTTTTGTCAAGAGAAAGATAATTCTATCTCTAGGGATTTTGGTATTGGATTCCGAGCCAAATAATGCGGCTGTCCTTTAAAAATAAGACACTCTATGATGCTATTAAATCAGGATCGCAAATTGAAATTTTGAAATTAAGATAGAGATTCAATTTATCGAATTTTCATTCTCTTTTCGCTGTTATATTCGTAAAGCTATTCACGTACAAACAAATGACACTTTAAAAATCCAAATTATAAATAAATTTAAAATTAATTATTTAAGCCAAAGACGCTAAATCCTCAAAATAAGTCTTAGCCTATATTTGAATCGTTTTTATCTTAAATCAAAAGAGTTCATATTTCAGTTAATTTAAGGACGGATTTCCTTCTAAAATAAAAAATCGCGTTTTTATTTAAGGAATATTGGACTTTTGTCAAGAGACTATAACAACTTTAAGACGAGACGAAAATTTCGACGCCAAATGTGTCCTAGAATTTATATAAATTTTTTTTGAAGCAAAGATTATAACTTTAATCTAAATTCAAATTTCATTGATTTAAAGAAATTGATCCTTAATAATTTGTAAATTGTGGGCATCCTAAAATTTTAGGGTTGCGTAAATCTTTAATATTACGTAAATATATATGATTTCAGTGAAGAGCATTATAAAGTAATGACTTACGAATAACTTTTAATGGGAATAAATGTATAATGTAAATTTTAATTTAATTTAAAATGTAATAATTAAATTTTAACTCATTTTGAAATACTGTGGTGGCTTTTAGTAAATTTAATTTCTTTATTTTAGCCTAGAAACAGATTATAAAAGATATTTCAGATTAACCATCCAAAAATACCCTAGATATTTTAACTTATTCCAACAAGTTTCGCATACTTTATCATTCTCTCCCCTAAGAAAAATCATTTTTCCCGCGTTACTTACGAAGACTTACAGCAAAAGTGTCCAAGTATCTTGAAAATGAAACTTTGTTTAGTAAAGAAAGAGGCAAGCAACGGGAGATAAGAAAAACAAAAAAAGCGCACGGCACTAAACTAAAATAATGATTAATAAATCAAGTACCAATTCAAAAGTTGTCAACAATTGTAGGGATAATTCGTCAGAGCTTACCAGAGGTAGGAAAAAAATCTCACCAAAAAATTGGACACTGACAAAACTGAAAACTAAAGCCATGACCAAAATGTTTATGCATATGGTAGTTTAAAGTTTTGACAATATTGAAATTTATACTGTGTGTCTAATCAAAAAAAAAAACGTTCAAGTCAGTTTGGGGCTATTTTAAATATCACGTTAGTTTATAATTAATATTGAATTTTTTTTCTAATATTTCTCAAATATTTAATTTAAGCTTTATAAAGAGTTTTTATAATGTTTGAACGAAAATTTTTGCTGAGATTGTCAAAAGAAGTGAAGAGGTGAAAAAAGTAAAAATGATGTTTAATTTATAAGTTGTTGAACGCCCCCGCCAAGAAATAATAGAGGAAAATATCAAAATTGCACTTGAACCAAATGCAGCATCTTCAATGGTGTAAGATATCCATATAATTTTCTTCAGTGATTGATTGTTGATAATTAGGCCATTTATCTATCATTCTTATAATAACTATCTGTTGGTTTTCTTTTGTGCTACAATGCTACAAAAAATTTACTTTGAGTTAACCGAAACTAAACGATATACATACATAAACAATATAAAACAATTAAAATCCATTCAAACTGAGCTAACTATGGTTGGATGGACGACCGGCGAACGGATACGACATAATGTAATATTTTGTACATTAAATGCTGGTATGTATGGATTTGTTGTAGATTTGATTTAACTTTGGTAACGAACCACTTTTCCTTATCTCTCTGTTTTATACACCCAACGATAGGATAAGGGTATATTAACTTTGTCCATTCCTTTGTAAAGGACATCGAAATATGCTCTAAGAACCCCATAAAGTATATATATTATGGATCGTGGTGAAATTCTGAGTCGATCTTAAGCATGTCCTCCGTCCCGTCCTGTTGAAATCACAACGGAACTTCTGAACGTAAACAAGCTATCGACTTGAAACTTGGCAAGCAAGTATTGTTTACTGAATGTTAGGTCGGATGTATTGCAAAATGGGCCATAATCGGTCCAGCTTTTACGTTAGACCCCGTATGAACGGCCCTCCAGATTTGGCTTACGGAGCGCTCTTAAGAGGAAGTCATTTAACCGACTCTGCCTGCAAATTTGGTAAGGTCGTGGTGTTAGTATATGTCTCTAACAACCATGCAACAAATGGTCGCCATCGGTCCCAGTATGATAATTATATGGCCCCCATATTAAATAATTATAGTCCCATAGTTATAAACCGATCCCCAGATTTTGGTTTGCGAGATCTTCTAAGAGAAACAAATTTCATATCCGATCTACACGTGAAATTTGTAACGTGGTGTTAGTAATATGGTCTCTAACAACCATGCCGAAAACTTGCTTGCCATATAAGCCCATAATTATATAAAGCCCCCATAAAATCGATCTCCAGATTTGTTTGGCGGATCTTCCTAAGATAACAAATTTCATCCTTCCGGCCTAAGATTTGGTACATGGTGTTAGCATAAATATGGTCTCTAACAACCAAGCAAAAATTGGTCCTACATCGATCCATAATTATATATAGCCCCCATATAAACCCGATCTCCAGATGTTGACGTCCCGGAACCTATTTGGAGGAGCAAAAACTTATCCGATCGGTTAAAATTTAAAGTACATGGTGTTAGTAACATGGTCTCTAACAACCAAGCAAAAATTGGTCTAACTATCGATCCCATAGTTATATATAGGCCCCATAAAACCGATTCTCCACCATCGGTTATATGGGACTATTAACATATTAGTTCCGCCATTGACCTCCGGAGACTTTGGAGGAGTAAAATTCGGTGAAATTGGTTTACCATTGTGCTGCATATGGCCGGTCAACATGCAAAATTGTGTAGTAACAACGGATGAAAAAAAGACTGTTTTTCATATGTTTTGGCTAATAAACATTATATGTTTGGAACACAAATTTTTAAAACACAAGAAATATTTTGAGTGCAAGCATATAATGTTCATACTATGTAGCATAACATGTTTGGGGCATATATGTTATATGATGTTAGAACAATTCATTTGGGATCATTAAAATGTTTGTAATATAAATATGCTCTGGATGCAAACATATATTGAATTAGAAATAGCCTATAAACATATATGTGTTTAGTAGCTTGGAGCCGCTATTTAACAGGGAAGCATATTGAATAAGTTGCGTGGTTTTGCTTGTTATTAACAAAATTACCATTTTATTTTTCCTTGGGCAATTGATCAGGCTACTTCTTTGATCTTTACAAACTGTGTGGTCGGTCTGTTCGAATCCCCGTTCCGGCAAAAGGTAAATAAAATAAAAAAAATCATACAATTATAATTTCTCTACAATGTATGTATTACAGAACAAGGTGCTAAGAGAACTAAAAAAATTCTCGTCGGAAGTGAGAAAGATGTGGGGGAATATAAATTTGCAAGAACACAAAAATTTGAGCATCTCAAGGTCGAAAACTCTATGTGTTTAGCATCCTTATTACCTGTTTATTTTCATAATTCATTATGATGTAATATAGTATATAAATAAATAATTTAAAAATTTTGAGCAGCAAAAATAGTTGTTTGGGAGAATTTTTTTTAAGTCATATAATATTCTTGGTGGCAAAGATGCTTCAAACATATTATATGTTTCCACATAAATAACATATTGTTTTTTGGAAGACAACATTATTGAAAATTGATGGCAAAAATACAAAATGTTTTGGAAATAAGACTAATCCCAAAACATATATTTGTTTAGACGCAATATGATTTCAAACATATTATATATTGGAGAGAGATCAAACATATAAATGTTTGGGCCATACCGCAAAAAGGTATATGCTTGAAGCAAAATATGTTTGGGAGGTATAATGTTTAACAGGAAGCGATTTTTTGTGAGCGTGTGTATTATATACCCCCAGATAAACATATCCCCAATCACACAAAAATTGTGTCCAAAATCAGTTCGTAATTGTATATAGCCCTCTTTAAAAGGGACCCACACCCATATTCAGTTCGACCGAGTCAAAGAATTGAATTGTATATCGTATTTAAACTGTTTTTTTTGTCTAATATATAACCACACTCTTAGACAATATGTTTTTTCATATGTTCGCATATAACAAAATGTGTTTCGGGCAACAATTTTAAAACACAAATATATTTAAGTGCAAAACATGTTAAATGTTCCTAAACCAAACACTAATGTTTGGGACATCCTATGTTAATCATGTTAAATATATTATGTTTGGGACATGA
Source organism: Haematobia irritans (assembly GCA_003123925.1). NCBI lineage: Eukaryota > Metazoa > Arthropoda > Insecta > Diptera > Muscidae > Haematobia > Haematobia irritans. The sequence goes on from PGFW01005974.1 coordinate 24,544, forward strand.
ATGTTTCATAAAAATCATATGTGTGAATGCAAACATATATAAATTTACAAATTTCGACTAAACATACATATGTTGTGATATTTTATTCAAAGCGACAGAGAGAGTATACACCCTCACAAAAAATCGCTTCTTAACATATACCTCCCAAACATATTTTTGCTTCAATGCATATACTTTTTTTGGTATTGCCCAAACATTTTATATGTTTGATCTCTACGCATATATATAATCTGTTTGAAAGGCATATGGTCCTAAACAATATATGATTTGGGTAGTCTAAAGTTTCCAAACATTTTGTATTTTTGGCAATTCCAAATTTCAATAATGTTGTCTTTCCAAAAAAACAATATGTTATATGTGACCATATTAATATGTTTTTGGAATGCATTTTGCACCAAGAATATTATATGCTTAAAAAAAATTCTCCAAACAATATTTGCTCAAAATTTTAATTATTTATTTAATATATATAATTTACAGATCATAATGAATTATGAAAAATAAACAGGTAAAATATAGGTGCTAACAACAATAGGTTTTCGACCTGAATGCCTTGCAAAATTTTGTTCTGCCATTTATAGTTCCGACATCTTTTCTCACTTCCACGAGATTTTTAGTCTTAGCACCTTTTTCCGTGTAATACAAACATTGTAGAAGAAATTATTTCAATTTTAATGATTTTTTTTATTTTAATTTTAACCTTTTGCCGGACGGGATCGAACAGCGGACCACACAGTTTGTAAGGATCAAAGAAGTAGCTGATCAATTGCCCAAAGGAAAAATAAAAAATGTTAATTTTGTAATAACAAGCAACAACCACCAACTTTAATTTCAATATCGCTCCTGTTAAATGCGGCTCAAGCTACAAACACATATATGTTTATAGGCTATTTCTAAATAATATATGTTTGCTTCAAGCATATTATATTTACAATACATTTTATGTCCCAAACATAATATGTTCTAACACTATTAACATATATGTCCCAATACATGTTATGGGGCGATTTTATGGAGACAATTATTATGCTCTGCACTCAAAAATATTGGTGTTTAAATTGTGTTCCAAACATATAATGTTTATAGCCAAACATATAAAAACAGTCTTTTTCCAACCGTGTAGAGAAAGAAATAGAGATGGAAAGGGAGAGATTGACGAAGAGATATCCACATAACACACAGCGAAAGAATCAAAAGAGAAAGCAATTTTCTGTGAAACCGCTGGTATGTTGTTTCGGGAAAACTGTTTTATGATAAGGCAAAAATTGATAATGTTAGTCTAAATATTATTTAATTTGAATAAGAGAATGGACATTCGAACCAAGAAGGAATAGACATTTGAAAAAGTAAAAGGGGGGGGGGGGGGGGGGGCTGTTTTCGCCTTGAGAGAGCAATTTTATGTATGTGTGGGCAATGTGTTTTGATTTACATTTTGGCATTATGGGCACAATTTTTTCTTGGTTCATTAAAAGAAATCAGGGGTCTTCAAATAAAAAATAACGAAAGGGCACTGTACTTTTAAGAGTTTGGGGAGCGTAAATATGAAATAAGGAGGAAAGTAGTGAAAAATTACACAGTAAAATGTATAAAATCAAAGTTTAGTCCCTTTTATTAATAAGTAGTCCAGAGATGGTGTTGACGGACACCTTCAAATATATAAATCGGGCATAAGTTCGAGTTTTGGCAGCTAAAACAATTTAAAAAAAGTTTCTTTTTTAAAATGAATTATTATATGAAAAATAAAAGCAGTTAGACCGATTGGTGTTTAAATGCTAGTAAAAAACCCTGAAAAACCTAAAATAAATTTATGTTTATTATTATAAAATATATTATGTTATGTTTATACTCGATTCCACGTCTCTTCTTATTGTTCAGATTTTTTGATTCCTTCCAAAATTTTAAAGTTTTTTGTAGCAAAAAACAGTGTTTTTGTAACAAAATTGTTATTTTTGCAATAAAAAATAAATATTTTTATCCAAAAATCGTCCAATTAGTTTAATATCAACACTGTTAATGACTAAAATTCTTCTATAACCCATATTTCGAAGTTTCAATTATAAACAAATTTAATATAGTATAAAATATAAATGTTGTAAATTAAAAAAAAAGTGTTTCGGGTCGGAGCAGGGATTGAACCCACGACCCTTTGCATGCAAGGGCAGACATGCTAACCACTGCTCCACGTGGCAACAAATGTATGTTTCTGTAAATAATGTTTATGTTTGCATGGCTTTGTGAGCGCGCTTGCAACTATGCTATATAAATAGTAAACTTATAATCGATCAATACTGCTGGTGAACCAGACAATTAGTGGTGTTGGCTTACAAACTATTGGTCCTCGTTCGATTCTCCGTGATCTCCGTGCAGGCGAAAGGTAAAAATTTAAAGTAACAATTTATAAAATGAATAATTTCTTCAAACATTATTTTGTATTACAGAAAAGGTGCCAAAGAATTAAAATATTCGTAGAAGTGAAAAATAACGAGTATGTGTAGGGAATGAGCAGAACGTCGTTTGAGAATAAAATCTTCCAAGCATATAATATTTTTGGGCTCCAAAATGCTTTTCCAAACATATAATAATGTTCACATAAAAACAAACATATTAAATGTTTCGGCCAGTGTCGCAATAATATATTGTGCTTCCTGCAAATATGTTTGAACATATGTTAAGGAAGCGATTTTTTTTGAGGGTGCACGTAATGGACTAACTACTATTTAGAAAAGATGTTAATAAGTTTTATGATACCGGTCACGGCAAAGTATTAGCCACAACGACCAAGTAATTCGATAGTGGATGACAGTAGAAAGTTTCTACTCCAATCCCATGATGGAGGGGTCATACAGATTTCGGTCCTGGCGAAACTTACGGCCGTGTAATTTGTTTTTTTTTTTTTTTTCGGAACAGTTTTCTTCTTCATCAGTCATAAATATTTGCAGTGACTTATATACGCTGAGCAAAAAAAACACATTGTAGTAATCACTGGTATATTTGAAAAAAAAAAAATTTCATTCAGCCTAATTCTTATTTTATTTATTTTATAATTTAATGGCAAATTCGTTGAATTAGTATAAAAATAAAAAAAGCAGTTGGCAACTGAAGGCCATCCCGGTAAATATTTCATTATTTCTTTGTTTATCGTCAAAAAATTTAGAGTTTATTAAAAAACTTTATTTCCAAAACGACCATTCTAGAATAAAACGAAACAATTGCATTAAGACCTTTATATTCCATAACTATATGAAGATAATTTGTTTATGGATTTTTTTTTTGTAATTTTTAGAAAAATCACAAAATTCTAGTTATGAAAATCTTATAAAGTTCTTTTTTGTTTTTGGTTTTACTAAATTGCCCGAAAAATGGGAATACAAACTTCTTTGAGGGACACTGAAGGAAAATGTTCAAAAAAATTACTCTAATGTTGTTTGATGTTTTTGTGGCATTCGTGAATGTTTTATGGCAAACCGTGCATTAATTAAGCCTGACAGTAGAACACAAGCAATGGTGGAATGCCAAGCAAATAAATCAACTTGTAGATATTTCCTGGCAAATAGTCCTTTGAACTAATGTTGGCGGCGGAGGTGGATGGTGGAGAAATTCATTACGACTGTCTTTTTGGCACATGGAAAACTCTGTGCGGAAACTAATGACAAAAGCCTTCTCAGAGATGGTAAGCAAAAAAAAAAACAAAAAGAAGTAACGATCAACCTCAATCTTTACAATGATTATGTAATGCGACAGCTGCTATATACAATAACAACAATACAAAAGATGTTTATATTTTGTGGTAATATAAAATGAAAAAACTCCATGACGTTGAATAAAATATAAAGATCCCTCACTTATACTCTCTTAGTAGATATCCACACTTTGGAGTATATGAAAAAGATTTTTCCAAAAAAAAACATGGATTTGTCTGGCACACTTTATAAAGGGATTTTCAAATTGAATAAAGTGAAGGAATAAAAAACACACATTTTAAACATTAACAGCTTGTGAGTTGCCGTAACGTGCAAAAACGGCCTCTTCTTTTTGGGATTTGTCTAAGCATGAATGAATGAATGGAGAATATGCATCGTAAGATGACTTACTTAAGAAATACATCAGCTTCGTGTTTTAGTTTATATCTGCATCTAAACAATTTTGTGTTTGTATTTTTCATTATTAATTTATTTCTTTTTGAATTCGTGTTGAATGAGTGACAATCCCATTCGATCGTTTAATATTGCATTCGTTTTTAGTTTTGCTTTAACGGCAATTGGTTGCATTTATCCAGAGGGGCAAATAAGGTGGCCTATACAGAGGGTTTGGCTTTTGTGTATGTTTTGTCGATGTTGTTTGTTGCTATTAAACGTTGCTCACCTTTGAAAGACATTAAAATAGCACCAAATGGAAATATGAACAGCTTTTGTATTCACGTTTTGTATCTCTTCCTTACGGAGTTAGATGGTAATCATCACATAGAACTCGCATTTTACCTTTGGATGAGGCAAATGGAATTGTGTTATAAGGCCAAACTGATGAAGATTACATTGGTTTTTTTTTGTGGATATGAAGATTTATTTTTATTTATTTGTATTGAGCAAGAATATGAGATCGATTATAGATATTATTCAATGGGGAATAATTATCAAACAATTTTGCAATATTTAAAAAATTTCTAAAAATTGGGATTTTGAAATTTCAATACTTAAAAAGGCAAACAATTTTGCAATATGTTAAAATTAAACCAAAATGGGTATTTTGAAACTTCAAAATTTAACAATCTATTAGAAGACATTTATTGTAATAAATATATATTACATACCCCAGTTACAATTTATTATTCTTTTTTATTATTCAGAAGAAATTTAGTGGAAATTTTTAATCTTTAGAGTGAAGCTTTCAAAGGAAGAACCGGAAAACTTATCGGAATGGACTAAGCTGGCAAAAAAAAAATTGAGAAATTTGCAATTCGGCAGACAAAGCGACACCGCAATACGATTAATTTTTTTTAAAAAAAATCCCACAAACTATGAGTTGTTGCTTACCAGCAAGTGGGCGCATTCCAACCGTTGACGCCAAAGTGACAAAGCAACATATTGCGCCAACTTGCTCAATGAAAATGTGAGCCGGCACATTGGGTTTGAATGTGACTAGAGCAACGAATTCAGTCAATTACAAGCACGAAATAAGGACTAAAAACGAAAATAAAATTTCCTAAACCGCGTTAACACATACACCGATAAAAAATGCTCGTATTTCGTTTTTCTGAAAAAAAAAACAAGTTTGGAACAAAGAG
>PGFW01005983.1:9694-19362 GCA_003123925.1 Haematobia irritans
GTATACTAGATTGTAACTTATGCCCTGTTACTGTATATCGAATGAAAACCCATTCGAAAGAATTTGGATTTTTCTATTTTTGTAAGTTGGTATCGTTTGTATGAGAAAACATCTATTATCAAAAATGAGTATTTTCAAATTTTTGGCCTGAAAATTCATTCAAATTTTAACAATGTTTTTCTTGATACATATTGTATATGTTCGTTTATTACTCGACAACAAAATATAAAGTGCCTTGCCTTTCGAATTAGAGGAACCAAAATCAATTTTCGTTCATTTTGGAATACGAAAGAAAAGCTTTCGTTCGATATACATGAACAGGGCGTTAGTCCATACGAGCTCTTTGTTAAATTAAAAAAAAAAAACTAATATTGAATTACCTTTATAAACCTCTTTAATTCTTGCTTTTCGCCCTTCACGCTTCCAAGATTCAACCATATCGATGAAATTTGGATCCTTCCAGAGAATCCGGAAGTTCAAATCTGGGGCATTGTTTTTTTAATATGGCGGCTATCACACAGAAAACAATGTCACCAATTATTTTTCCAATTAAAAATTTGTTACCCTCCACCATAGCGATGGGGGTATCAATTAAATTTGTCATTCCGTTTATAACACATCGAAATATTGCTCTATACACCCCATAAAGGATATATATTCTGGGTCGTGGTAAAATTCTGAGTCGATCTGAGCATGTCCGATCGTTTGTTACGCTTAACTTCCGAACGAAACAAGCTATCGACTGTGAAACTTGCGCCACAATAGTTGCTTCATTCGATGTAGGCGTCCGGGTGGTATTGCAATTGGGCCCATATCGGTCACTTTTACGTATAGCCCAATTATAAAACGGATCCCCCAAAATTTGGCTTGCGGATCCTCTAAGAGAGCAAATTTTCATCCGATCTTGTTGCCACATCACGACCATAACTTTATATAGACCGCCATAATAAACGCATCCCCAGATTTGCGACCTCCAGGTCCTTTGGCAGAAGCCGCAATTTCAATCCGATTCTGGTTTTGAAATTTGGTACGTGTGGTAGTATAATGATATTTAACAACCTGCCAAAAGTGCGTCCATTATCAGTCCATAATCAATATAAACCGATCCCGAGATTTGTTTTGGCAGCCTCTTGAGTGAGAAATTTTCATCCGAGTCAGTTGAAATTGATACTATTGCTGCTACGTAAGTATGGCCGTTACACAACCATAGTAACTAGGTCCCATATCGATCATTAGTTATATACAGCCCTCAGATAATCGATCCCCAATCACCACAAAATTTGGTCCATATCAGCTTCATAATTTGTATATAGCCCCACATATGAGCGACCCCCATATTTCAATTCCTGGCTCTCTACGTACCGCTGCAAAAGTCCAGCTATACGATTCGTAATTATTTGATAGACTTGCCCTATACATACCTTTTTTGCTCTAACTATATGGACATAACTCACAATTTCAGAAAACGATTGTTAAGAAGTTTTAAGAGATACCACAACCCAAGTTAATTCTATTGTGGGATGACAGTCCATGACAACGCATGGTGGAGCGTACATAAGATTCGGCCTGGCCGAACTTACGGCCGTATATACTTGTTTTTATTTAAAACAAAAGTCAATCAAAAAATTCGTTGTATCAATTAATTTTTTCATTGGAAAAATAAATTAATTGACTTTGGTGATTGATACCTTTTCAATTAAAAATTAATTGCATCAATTAATAATTCGTGATTGAATACAAAAAATATTTTTTTGTGCGATTTAGACCAATTTTTGAACGGTTGGTAGAGGGCATATAGTCACATCCAGGGCTGTGGAGTCGAGCCAATTTTGCTCGACTCCGACTCCGACTCCAGCATTTTTCATCAGCTCGACTCCGACTCCGACTCCGGAGTCGACTCCGGGTAATATAACTAAATCTCATTTTAATACCACAAATTTGTAGTTCTATTGTGGGGCGCCGTCTGCGTTATGGATCGGTATAAAGTATCGTATTTATTTATGTTGTGCCAAAAAAGGTCTTAATTTAACTTTAGAGTGCCAATTGAACTCTATATTTCAAATTTAGGGCAATGTTTAATAAATAAAATTAATGATTATAAATACCCATCATAATATGAGAAGATACCAACAGTATATGTATTTGTGGACCAAAATTATTGATACTATCTCAAATCCTTTAAATTTGTTGCGAACTATATGCATGAATTTGAATCTGAATCTATTTAGGCAAAATTGTATATACTTCTCAAAATCTATGTACTTCAAATTTAAATCTAACGTTATGGGACGTAACACAATTTTAACAAAAAATAAAAATGCAAGGAAAGTCTAAAGTCGGCGGGCCGATTATAATATACTCTGCACAACTTTGTATTTAGATCTACATTTTGATAAAATCTCAAATCAGACTTCTACAAAATCTCGGGCAATATTTGGGAAATATTTATAATTGTTTAGACAATTTCGCAAAAATGCATTTATGATTCATTCATTGAAAATTTGGAAAATTTGAGTCATTTCTACAAGTTTTCGACTTAGCAGTGAGTATCAGTAAGCATACAAATTTTTTGTCTAGTAAATAAAATTTTGACTAAATTTTCTATAGAAATAAAATTTTGGCAAAATTTTCTATAGAAATCCAATTTTGACCAAATATATAGAAATAAAATTTAGAATAAAATTTGGCTAAATTTTTTATAGAAATAAAAGTTTGAAAAAATTATTAATAGAAATACAATTAAAAAAAAAAATTGTGTATTAATTTTACAAAATTTTCTATAGAAATAAAATTTTGCAAAATATTCTATAGAAACAAAATTTTGACTAAATTTTATATAGAAATAAAATTTTGACTAAATTTTATATAGAAAAAAATATTTCTATAGTAATAAAATTTTGAAAAAAAAAAATTACATTTTTTATAGCAGTGAGTTTCAGTGAGCATCAGTAAGAAAAAAAAATGAGAAAATTTGCTATAGAATAAAATTTTGACAATTTTCTTATAGAAATAAAATTTTGATAAAATGTTCAATAAAAATATGATTTAAGAAAAAATTTTGTGTAGAAAATAAAATTCTGCAAAATATTCTACAGAAACAAAATTTTGACTAATTTTCCTACAGAAACAAAATTTTGACAAAATTTTCTATAGAAATAAAATTTTGACAAAATTTTCTATTGAAATAACATTTGACCAAATTTTCTAATTAAAAAACTATTACAAATAAATATTGGCAAAATTTTCTAAATAGCAATAAAAAATGTTGCACGGAATTTTCTAATAAAAAAATCTATTATTATAAAATTTTGGCAAAATTTTCTATAGAAATAAAATTTTGATTTAAATTTTTATAGAAATAAACTTATCAATAGAAATAAAATTTTGAAAAAAAAGATTGTGTAACAAACTAAATTTTGCAAAATTTTCTATAGAAACAAAATTTTGACTCAATTTTCCATAGAAATAAAATTTTGACTAAATTTCCCATAGAAAAAAATATTTCTATAGTAATAAAATTTTGAATAAATTTTTATAGAAATAAAATTTTGACAAAATTTGCTATAGAAATAAAATTTTGACAAAACTTTTTATAGAAATAACATTTTGACAATTTTTCTATAAAAAAAAATTTGAAAAAATTTTCTGCCAATATTCCACATATGTATATGGCCCTTAAGATTAAAAATTAAACAAAATAATTTCGATTGTTCGAAATATTTCAAATAAATTGATATGGGCATTAAAATGGATCGATCCAGCCCATCTGCTAGTCTAGCATTCTAGGAAACATAAAAAGATAGCCGTAATTGGAAGTTGATTTTCATTTACAATCATGCTGTACATTGATCGAATGAATAACGCAATGGAATCTAATTTGCGTAAAAACTTGCTTAGTTACAAAAATGTGAAGTATTTTAAAAAATTTGGTTTAGCCGGAGTCGGAGTCGAGCAAAATTTTTACGACTCCGACTCCAGCAAAATCTACTCCGACCGCAGACTCCGACTCCACAGCCCCTGGTCACATCACGCACACAAATTTCTTCTTCTTTATTGCTGACATTTTCGATGCAATGCTCTATGGGCGGAAATTGAAAATTTGCGGCAAAAATTATTTACAATCAATCTGGTATCGCCAAACATGGTATATCGATATATCTTATCAAAATCAAATGTTACCAACAAAAAGGGAGTCAGTCCCCCTTATTCCAGGTGCGTTACTATAGAGGGGTCGAAATTGTAATTCCACTTGGAATACTATAGAATATACTCTTAGATGGAGTTTAATTTATATTTGCTTATTTTCCTTATTAAGAAAGCGCCTTATCCCCAGAACTTGATGTTTAATATTATAAACCAGTTGCCATTTTATTAATTAAAATTAAACAAATATTAACCATCAAAATCACATTTTTCGGTATCTAACTCTAATTCCGTCCCTCTGTGTTTGTTGTTCGCAGTATTCCGGTCGCAATTATTTACCGATTTTGATAAAATTTGGTACAACATGTTTTCTTGGTCAAAGGACAAACACGGTTGAATTTCGTAAAAATGGATCAAAGTTACATATAGCCCCCATATATATGTATCGCCCGATTTCGACAAAATTAGACCATACTGCGCTTATTTACTTCCCGATTGTCTTCAAATTTAACACAAAGTAATTTTTTATAGTACCCTTAAAGTGTGCAAAATTTCATCAAATTCGGTTCAGATTTAGATATAGCTACCATATATATGCATCGCCCGATTTTCCCAAATTTGACTATAAAACCCTTACATTTATTTTAGTATGGGCAAGTTTGGGCAGACAAACTTTACAGCACGTAAAAGTAAACTTCCTCACGACAATAATAAGCAAAAAATTTCATTAACAATCGTAACAATTTCTAGTTATATTCCTCGCAAATATACGTATGTGTTCACAATTTCTACATATAAACCGCAATTTTGAATCCATAAATTCAAGTTCAAAAACAAAAATATTTTTAAAGTCTTTACAAACATTTTGAACTACTAAACCTCCTCTTAGAATCAACATTTAAAAGTTTTCTTTATTCACTTTTATTGCGAAAAAAATTAAGCACGAAATTTTTCAATTTTTGTTCGCCTTGATTAAACGCAACTGGCATAAATTTTGGTAAACATTGGCAGCCTTTTTCTCCTGAACAGGGTTGCCAAGTTTTAAATTAACTTTCGATTTTTACTTTCCAAGATGTTCTATAGTAATTTCAATTGGAATATCCAATAATTTTTCATTTTGAAAATTTGACTTTTTGCCGCTGTTTTGCGATTTCCGCCCATAGTGCAATGTCAGGTTTAAGTATTAAAATAACATGAGACAATTAATCTAATCGTTATTTTGGTTCGCACCAAATTTCGAATTAAATTTTGCTGTTCCAGGAGGCTCCAGAAGTCAAATCTGAGGGATAGGTATATATGGAGTTTATATTTATGGGAGGTCGGGTATGGCCTAACTGCAATACCATCTGACGTACTTAAATAACAACTACTTATACAAAGTTTTAAGCGATAGCTTATTTCTTTCGGAAGTGAGCGTAATTTCTACAGACGGACTAGATCGACTCGGAATTTCACCACGGCCCACAATATATACACCTTATTAGGTCTGAGACCAATACTTCGGGTATTTTTTTTTGCATGTTAAAAGCTTAATATGAATTATAATTGCTGGGAATGGTAGGGTGTAAAGGGTGATTTTTTAGCTGTTATCTTTTTGTCAACACTGGTTTAAACAGGTGACACACGTTTCGTGTTTTGTCTCTCTGTCAAACATCTTCAGTTATGTCTAAAATGTAACGAGCAATGTGTTTCTTATCGAAAAAATATTTTCAGCGACGAAGCTCCCATTTCTGCCTCAATGGGTATGTAAATAAGAAGAATTGTCGATTTTGGAGTGAAGATAAGCCTGTTGAAAAGATTATGCCAAAATTGGACTATATTGACCGTACTATCGATTTCAAATAAATATTTTATGAATTTTCTTATTTATTTTCTTTTATTGACACGAAATTCTCGTGACTCACGCTCATGGCAACGGCGTGAGTGTGTGTGTAAGCGTGACTAACAAACCAATATGTCGTGCGTGAGTGGGAGTCACGAAAATATTATCTTCGTGAGCGTGCGTGAGTAAAGATTTACGCTCACGAAAATAATCCCGCTTACCAACATAAGAGTTAAATTCATTTACAATTTTAGTGACACCTGGGATGTTAAGAGTGTAATAAAGCTCTCGATTTTAATAATGCTCATGTTTTCAGACACGTCGCTAAGGTAAAGTACTCAAAAAAATGTTCGTGAGTAGCATTTCGTGAGTCACGATATTTTTCCGTGAGTCACGGTATTTTTCGTGAGTCACGACATTTTCGTGCGTGAGTCCAAATTTTCTTTTCGTGAGTGTGCGTGAACGTGAGTCCTACCAAACAATATCGTGCGTGAGTGTGAGTGAGTAAGATTTTTCCGTCGTGAGTGTGCGTGAGTAAAATATTACTCACGTGCACACATCTATTTAAAACGAGTGTCCTCGAGCAACGCTTTATCTGTTGTTCAAGGGCTACATTTAATTAGGATTTAATTCTCGGGCTGTTTCCATTCCCAGAAAAACGGGAAATCTGAAAAATTTCCCGGATTCCGCGCAAAAAAATCTTCCTTTAATATGGAATACATATTAGACATTTGAACGAAATAAAAATAGCCTAAAGGTCAAGGTTCTGGGCGCTATGTTGAATCCTCTTATATAAACGAAAACATAAAACCAAAAGAGTACACATGTGAATAAATTATCCAAAACAATACAAAATATTAAAAAAAAAAATAGAAAAATAAAATATTTTATACAAAAAATGTTAAATTATGGCAGAAAAGCGTCCAGGAAAATTGCCCTTATGATTGATGGTAAGAATTACGAATCGTTACATATGATATAATCTCATAATCTCGAAGCAAAAAATTGATAAATTTATATTTACTACATAAATTAGTTTTAAAGAGCTTTTTATTTTTATTGGAGTAGCAAAGCTATTGCCCTCATTCTTGCAACGTTTTTACAGTCTTATAGACTTGGTCGAAATAAATAAATAAATATCTTGCAATTGTTTATCAGATTTACGGAATGTGACCCCTAATTGGAAATTCGGTGACTTTCTATGTCAGATCGTATTTGAAACACAAAAAACACCGATCTCCCAATCTTACATATCTGACTCCAATTTTAATCCGCAAAGTGACTCATCTTGCATATTTACTTGTAATTATAAAAAATTTTATTTTATTGTTACATAACATTTCATGATAAAAAAATGAATTGGATTCAATCAATAATCTAGACTCGTGTCACTTTTTATACCCTTATGTTTAGACACGTTTTCGCATTTAATTTCAGATAAGAAGTTTTAATTTTTTACAATGATACACTATTACATGAATGACGAAAATAGGCCGTACCATATGAATTGTTCCAAGGTTATAGATAATCAGTTTTAGGCTATTGACATTGCCATTCGTCGATGATGGGGTTAGAACAAACAAATCTATGTCAATAAACAAATCGTTTTATATTTTCAAGATAACGTTTTTCTAATGCGAAGAGAAAAAAACTGCATATAAATGCACTATTTATATGCTTATACATCCAATCAGAAGTTCGATATATATAAATAGAAAAAATACCACCAAAATATTTGCAATTAAAAACTTGATTGAAGCTAACAAACTTTTTCAATTAAAAAATTAATTGATAAAATTTTTTGACCAAACACGGAAGACTAATCATTTAAAAAACAATTGATTTTTTTTTAATTTTTTAAAAAATTATTTGAAATTTGCTAATGAAATTAATTAATTTTTTAATCAAATATTTTTTATGCCCATTTAAAACGTTGATTGATATATCATTTTCGTGATTGAAGATACTTCAATTAAAAAATTATTTGGACCAATTAATTTCGTGATTGAAGATACTTCAATTAAAAAATTATTTGTACCAATTAATTTCGTGATTGAATCATAAAAAATATTGTGTATGAGGCGCTGGTTTTGTAATTGTATAACGAGATCCATTATAATTTATATTCACTGAAATGATTTACAGGGAGATATGTTTATTGATGTCTGATTAATGTCCCATTGCCTTTGTGATTATTGATTGAGTTTGCGATTGCTATTTTACCAACCAGTGATTGCTTTATAGGTTCATCACATTTCTTTAAGTTGAATGTAAGAAGAGTGTAAATTGTAAAATACTTAAAATATTTTCCTTTCCCTTCTTTTATATTTCTAGGTAGAAGTCGGCGGGGCAAATCTTGCTTCCGTCTTGTAGAAAATGCCGCGCGACACGCTTTCGAGAAATAGTGTGTTTCGCAGCATTCTACAGCGGGATCATTATAACCCACATGTGGTACAACGAAATTTAATTGCAAGTGCTAAAGATTCCTTAGACTATGTGCAACGTTTAGGACTAATGTGCCGTTTGCCCATACATTCGGGATGTGTAAATACGGTGCACTGGAATGTGACGGGTGAATATTTAATAACCGGTTCCGATGATCAATTCATAGCTGTTACAAATCCCAATAATCAAGAAGTCCTACTCAAATATAAGACAGCGCATAGGGCAAATATATTTAGTGCACGTTTTATGCCACAATCTAATGATCAGGCTATTGTATCATGCTCGGGAGATGGTATTGTTTTGCACACCGAACTTTTGGCTCCGTACATTAAGAGAGTACGCAAACATATAATCAGCGATGAACCAATGCCATCCGTATTCGAAAGGATCTCTGACAACGACACAAATGTTGGCTTTTTCAATTGTCACAAAAGTGGTACAACCTATGAGGTAATGACAGTTCCTACAGAACCTCGATCGTTTATGAGTTGCGGCGAAGATGGCACCGTGCGACTTTTTGATCTGAGGAAAATTTCTAGTTGCCATAAGACTTGCTGTAAAGACAATATACTGATATTTAGTCCATCGGCTATAAATGCCATGGATTTGGCTCCCATCAGTAGTAACTATGTGGCTGTTGGCAGTAGTGATGCTATTGTACGCATATACGATCGTCGTTATTTATCTGTGATTGATTTTAGTGATAGTTCCATACCCACTACCGAACGGCATACGCGTCCAGTAAAAGCATATCCGATACCACTGCCCACAAATCGTCAATATCGTATTACATGCATACGATATAGTCCTGAAGAATCCGAACTCTTAGTGAGCTATTCATCGGAGTATTTGTACTTGTTTGATTTACAAAATGAAGGCGTAGATGTATGTGATTTATCCAAGAAGGGGCGTTCTTTCCATCAAGACGCCACACCACCGCCTATGACAGCGGAACAGGTTACAAGAAGATTACGTCTAAGAGGCGATTGGTCTGACACAGGACCAGATGCAAGGCTGTCTCTTATACAGAACGTGAAAATACTGGACGTGGGGAAGTTGGTCAGGTGAGACCGCAATTGCAGGCCAACATTATGAATCGTATGACAGAGGTGATATCGCGTATGTTGAATGATCCTCGTACACGCATGGGCTTGACAAATCAAATGCAAGAGACCTTAAGAGAAACGGCCCAGGAAGGTAATGAGACTCTAGAGACAAGGGACGTGGTTGAAGGTAAGCTCTGGAAAAATTTTCTTTT
>PGFW01005992.1:5270-15319 GCA_003123925.1 Haematobia irritans
TTGACACTGACTGCAATTGATGAATTCTTTATCTTCTGTCTGTCTGTCCTGTCACTGTCTTGTTGGCTAGATCAGTTTGCTCTTTCCACGAGATATGAAAACATCCTCCATCCTGATGACATATGACGAACGGAAGGGACAACACTTGTGTTAGTCGTATTTCACTTGTGCTAAATTTCGACGCAGACCGCAACTATATATTTATATACCACCACCAACATAGATATAAATGGCATTAGTCATGTACGCAGCGGCATGATCTGTACACTGAGCTAGTACGAGAGAAGCCAGTCGGGTATGAATGTAATAGGTGTTACACTATGTTCAACGAATGTATGATCTCGATATTGTCACTGTCTCATTTCGAGCTAAATCGGGCTGACGATCATTGCGAACTTGGACCAATGGGTTGATTTGTGAAAACCACACTGCACGCGGATTAGATTTCATAGATTGTACAATTTTGGTATAAGAGATTTCATTCGAAGTTTGCGAAGATACTCACGTCGAGAATGAGAATACTGACTGTTTACATTGAATAGAGGTTTGAACATTGCCATCAAATTGCATTCAAGATCAATGGCGAATAGGGGTTCGAGTATAGAATTGACATATATGGTATTGATTTGTACTAGATTTGTATTAGATGTAAATTATGTGGAAAAAATTGATATACCTCAAAATAAGTTAAAGTAACAAATGAAATGTTGATATCATAAACAAAGACATATTGAACATAAGTATTTACAATGTGAAGAATTCGAATTATTATACGAAAGACAAAACAATACCGCTAGTTCGAATATACTATATTTAATATACCTCCCGCTGTGTTGATACTAAGCGATGTAGAATATTTCTTTTAAGCACCCAACAAAACAAAGAGTCACCAAAAAAAGTAGTGCAAATGTTCTTTTTGGATCCGGAAGTGGTACTAAATTGTCGCAGAAGCGATGAAAATCAGTAAATAAATCAGTAGCTAATTAAGCTTGAGGTAATTTCTTTGCTATTTTTATAATAATAAATTACTTTGTGTTTTACAACAAAGAAATTACCTCAAGCTTGAGTGCACTGTTAGAAAAATATGTTTTTCATATGTTGCGACATAAACAAAATGTGTTTGGGGCACAATTTTTAAACACAATATATTTACGTGCAAACATGTAATATGTTAGAATATATTATGTTTGGGGCATGAATGCTTCATAAAAATAATATGTGGTGAAGTGTATTAGCACTACTACACAATAACGGATATGTAGTCTATTGTTAATTTTTTTTAGACAGATTCTAAGACCGCCATACCAAGGGCAGATATCGGTAATATACAGATCCTATTGCTTAAAGTTTCGCGCCATATCATGAATAGGTTTTTGATGATTCATAGTAGTGACTTGCGCACGAGAGAGAGAGAGAGAGAGTATAGGAAAGAAATAGGATGGAAACCGGGAGTGTTGACAAAGGATATCAACATAACACAGCGAGATGAATGAAATGAGAGGCATTTTCTGGTATGTGTTTCGGAAAACTGTTTTCATATAAGGCCAAAATTTATATGCTTATAAATTAAATATTATTAATTTGAATATTAAAGAATGAGTTTCGGAATAAAGAGAATAGACATTCGGACAAGAGATGACATTTGAAAAAAACAGCATATTTGTATTACAGAAAACGTGCGAAGAACTCCAAAAAATTTCGGGTGGAAAGTATGGATAGAGTATTATGTGGGAGGGTGGGGGCAGAGACGACCGGTGACGGCAATGGACTGGTGGCAGTGACCCAGGCTGTCTCTGTGTTTTGGGTGGTGTTTGTATTTTTTTTTGGTGGTTCGTTATATCATTATTGGTATGTTGAGATTCTTCGTCGATATGAATGTTTTCCTAAAACATTTTATGGTAATGATCGAAACGTACAGACATAGCCCGCCGAGGATCAAAAAATCTACCTAATCAATAATTTTTTTGATGTTATTGTTTCTCTGTCGCATACAAAAAATCTTTCTTTTTTGCAAGTGATGCCTAAAATGTCTGTGTGATCCACGTTAAACAAACTATAAATTGTGCCTTCCCTTACACAAACATACTATATTTTTGGCCTAGAAGGGAGTGACATCTTAAAATCTTGTAGCGGATGGGATTATCATTTTTTACGGGTTTGTTAGCAAAGGTGGTGTTTATTAGATTCTTAATCATATTCAACAAAATTGTATTTATAATTGGCTCGACTAAAAAATAAATTGGTTAGAATGAGATGAATATTTATTAAGTTCTTTTATCGTGCAAATATTTTCATAGTAAGCAATGTCATTATAAGCATGTAAAAACTTCACGTCTATTCAACACAAAAAATACTCTCGTATTGCTCTGATTTAAGGACACAGGGTGATTTATTAATCCGGAGGACAATAAGGCCGTATTCGGGATACGTGGTTGAGCGAAGGAGGGGACTGAAACACCCGGAAATGTCCCCAGATACCATGGATAATTTATTCTTTATAAAGCAATACCTAGAACTATTCCATATATTTTTGTGTGTGACTAGAGTGATAATGTAGCATATCTACGAAGATGGTGAGCAAGTCTAGGTGGTTTTTTGTAAAAAGACGCTTATCACCTATTTTTGAAAGCTACATAACTTGCAAACTACCAGTGAGATATTACTATTTGAAAAGCGTCAAACGACGGTCAAAAAAACAAATTGTTTTTGTTCTCGCACCACAAATTTCATTTTTGGATGTATTTCTGCTTTTATGTATGTTGTTGTTCTTTTTGTGAACATGACCGCTTTGTTTAACCATAGCACAACAAACGAAACAGCCAACACACTGAATTTTATGGTTGGAAGATGGCTGCATATCTATAGTCTGATAAATGATTATGAAGTTAAAATCTAATCATGGCTGATGGTATTAGCGACTTGGGATGTAGTGACAATTAAACGAGTATTTCATAAGGTAACACATAATGCGAAATTCTAATTTTAATGTACGCATACTCAAGATAGTATTAGGTGATCACCTTCTGCCCAAGATCATGTTCTTCTCGAAGAGGGATGGAATAATTACTATTATGGTGTATTTGAGACCAAATTGATATTAACAATTTAATGTTACTGTTTGATTTGAGCGGATATATATTGTGTATCGTTTAACTAAATCGCTAGTCTCAACCATAAATAAATCTCACTTGAAGCGCATTGAAACGGTCTGAAGTATAGTTGTTCCTATTAATAATATTCATTATTGATCATATTTAATTTTGGTATTCGATTTTCCTGGAAAATCGTATTTTTAGACTGGTATTTAACACCAAGTATATATATTACTTAGACATAAATAAATATATGGTTATTCCATAAAATTTTAATTTTATTAAGAAATGTTACTATATATACCCACAATTTTCATATAAGATGAATAAAATTTTTGAAAAAATAAATCTATGAAAAAATTATAGACAAAATTATATATAATAGAAAAAAAAAATAAATATATAACTTCTTGAATAATTATAATAAATTTTCTATAAAAAAAATTAATTGAAAAAAATAATATATAAGAAATAAAAATTTGACACAAAATCAAAGAATAAAATCGAATAATTATAGACGCAAAATGAAAATATCTTTTTCGACTAATGACATTCCTGATAAAGTCCCCTATTCACAATATATCCTGTTTTATACATTAGATTAATGTTTTTTAAATCAAATTATCGAATTCATGTCATATAAATAGGGCGAGGATGAAAAAGCGTTGTCCTGTTTCATGAGACGCGACATTTATCTCATTGTAAAACGGGTTTGCTATGGCTAGCAAATAATTATGGAGAGCGCTGACTTGATATTCAGCAGACTGTGTGGTGGTGGCGGCGACGGTGACGGCAATGGTGGCAGTGCCTGGCTGGCTGCTGTGTCTTGTTTTTATTGGTGTTGTTACTATTGGATGAATTTCGTCCGTCGTTGATGTTATTTATGAGTCATGATCGAAACGACAGACAACCAGCGGAGACAAAAAATCTATAATCATAATTTTTTGAAGTTATTTTGGCATACAAAAAAATCTTTATTTTTTGCAAGATAGCATAAAAATGTTGTGTGGCGTAACAAAAAACTAAAAATCTAACTCACACACTACTTATATCCTAGAAGGGGGTCTAAATCTATGGGGAAAAAGTATTTACACTTTGTAGCAAAAGTATAATCATATAAACATGATTTTCGTCTTGACAACAAAAAGTATTGGTTCGAAGAGATGAAATAATTCTTATGGTCATTTTCATGTAGATGTCCTAAGCTGTAACTACACGCTCACAAAAAATCGCTTCTGTAACATATACTCCCAAACAAGGCCGTATTCAGGGGGGGGGATGAGGGGGATCAAACCCCCCCCGAAATGAATGAATATTTTTATATAAATAAATATATATTTTTAGCTGCATAGAAAAATCTTATCGAAGATGTTGAAGAAAAGCTGGAGGTTTTATTTTGAAAAACGCTTACCTATAAAACTTGCACAAATCATAGAATACTAGTTGAAAAGCCCGTCAAACGACGGTCGTCGAAAAAAACAAATTGTTTTTGTTCTCGCACCACAAATTTCATTTTTGGAAAATGTATTTCTGCTTTTTATGTGTGTTTGTTGTTCTTTTTGTGAACATGACTCGCTTTGTTTAGCCATAGCAACAACAACGAAACAGCCAAACACACATGTGTAAATGAAATGGCGCAAAACCTGCGAAAAGAACCTGCCTAATTCAGCGATGGAAGCACTTGGAGAGTGCAATAAAGAGATATTTCCAAACGTGCATATTCTTTTAAAAATTTTGGTCACTTTGCCAGTTACTCAGGGATGGAAAATACAATTTTTAAGAAAGTATAAAAAAGGTATTTTTTGAGCGGAAAGGTACTTTTTACTAAATTTCAACAAAAATTTCACTGGAAGATTATTGTCAAGAGACTGAATTTTAAAGAAAATAAAATTTTGACAAAATTTTCTATATAAATAAAATTTTGCAAAAATTTTCTATAGAAATAAAATTTTGCACAAATTTTCTATAGAAATAAAATTTTGCAAAAAAATTCTATAGAAAAAAATTTTGCAAAATTTTCCTATAGAAATAAAATTTTTCAAACTTTTCAATTGAAATAAAATTTTCACAAAATTTTCTATAAAAATAAAATTTTGCAAAAATTCTATATAGAAATAAAATTTTGACAACATTTTCCACCGAAATAAAAAATCGATAATATAGAATCGCATTCTTTTTTCGACTAAAACATTCTTGAAGTTCAATAAAATCCTGTTTTTGACTATGTCTTTTACAAAATCGAGATTTTCTTCCCACATGAACATGTCTGTTTTGCCATATTTGTAAAGACTATTAGCAAATAAGGTTGATAAAGACTTTCTCAAAATATTAAAATATTTTGTTCAAAGCTATTGTACCATAAATCTGATATCGACTCAAAAATGTCTACACAAAAGGTACTAAATCATTCGCGGGGGTACTACGGTACTGACCGGGGTGAAAAAAGTTTTAAAAAAGTACTATAGTACTGCATTTTCCATCCCTGCAGTTACTACGTGCTCATCCGAACGTTCATTTTCAACAATGAAGAGATTAAAGACGTATCTTAGAAATTCGACTAGCGAGAGTAGACTCAAAGGATTGGCATTAATGTCGGTTCATCGCCGAATAAATGTGCCGACTGAAGAAGTCATTGATTTATTTGCTGCCCAAAAAGGCCGTCGGCTCAATTTAATATTATAACAAGTATATACAGCACTAAGTTCGGCCGGGCCGAATCTTAAATACCCACCACCATGAACCAAATATTAGGGTTTCCTTTGAAATTTCAGGAGGGCTTGAGGACTTGAGGATATTCCCGAAGATAAATTTAAAAGGATTTCACCTATGAGGACTATATCAGATTCATGGTATTTATAAGAAACAAATTTTTGTTTGAGTTTTAGCAGAATCATTAACATTTTCTTAAGGTGCAAGAAAATTATTAAATTAAAGTCTTGATTTGAAATCTTAAATTGCTAGAAAGTAAAATTGAAATTTTACATTGAGTTTCAAGCAATTTCATGATCAGTGCGCCTTCTACACCCTCAAGAAGTGAAGTCGGTCCTATATGGAGGCATTACCAAATGCGAATCGATAAAAACTTAATCAGATTTACACGTTTTTTGAGCCTATAAAATACCAGAATATTTACAATTTCAGGCAAATCAAGAATAAAAAACCTACGCGTTTCTTAGAAAACCTCAAGGAGTAAATCGGAGATCGTTCTATGGGACTTATACTAAAATATTGACCGATACTCACCGTTTTTCGCGCCACACCTCTTTATGACCCGAATAATTACCTCTACTTCCAAACTTCAGGCAAATAGGATAAAAACTTCGGATTCAGAAGCCCAAGAAGTAAAAATCTTGAAAATCGGTCCTATTATGGGCGGTATACCAAAATATGGACCGATACTTCACCATTTTCGGCACACCTCTTTATGGTCCTAAAATAGCTCTAGATTTCCAATTCAGACAAATTGGATAAAAACTACTGTTTCTATAAGCCCAAGACCACCAAATTAAGGGAGAGTCGTTTTTATATGGGGACCATACCAAAACATGACCGATACTTACAAAATTTTGGCACACTATTTTCGGTCCTACAATACCTCTAGATTTCCAATTTCAGGTAAATTGAATAAAAACTGCGTTTCGTATTAATCCCAAGAAGTAAATCCGCGCGAGCATCGTCTATATGGGGGCTATGACCAAAATCATGGATCGATACTCACCAATTTTTGGACACGTATTTGTTGGTCCTACAATACCTTCTAAGATTTCCAATTTCAGTAAATTGAATAAAAAACTGTGGTTTCTATTAAGCAAAAGAAGTAAAAATTTTCGGAGAGATCGTCTATTATGGGGGCTATACCAAAACATGGACATAATCACCATTTATGCGCACACCTCTTTACGGTCGATAAAATACCTCTAGCCGTTTCAAATTTCAGGGAGGAAATTGGATTAAAAAACTACGATTTTCTATAAAGCCCAGGACCCTTAACTCGGAGGTCGTTTATATGGGGACTATATCAAAGCCTGACCGATTTATAGCCCATCTACAAACGGAATTGACAAAACTATATTATACCCCCGAACACCATTCTATGTGGTGGGGTATTAAAAAATATTGTATAACATACCTATGCATAAATAAAATTTCTACACCATGAGATTATATGAATAATTTTTTTTGTGTTTAAGTTGAACCCCCCCCGAATAAAATTCCTTGGCTACGGCCTTGCTCCCAAACATATTTGCCTTTCAAGCAATACATTTGCTATTGCCCAAAACATTTATATGTTTGATCTCTTCCAATAGTATAATATGTTTGAAAGCATAATTGGTCTAAACAATATATGTTTGGGTAGTCAATTTTCCAAACATTTTGTTATTTTTGCAATTCAAATTAAATAATGGTTTCTCCCCCCCCCCTCCCAAAAAACAATATCGTTATTATGTGAACAATATAATATGTTGGAATCATTTTGCACCCAAAAAATATTATATGCTTAAAAAAATTCTCCCAAACAATATTGCTGCTCAAAATTTTATTCATTTATATATAAGGTGATTGTAAGAGCCTTGATAACTTTTTTTAAAAAAACGCATAAAATTTGCAAAAATCTCATCGTCTTTATTTGAAACGTTAGATTGGTCCATGACATTTACTTTTTGAAGATAATTTCATTTAAAATGTTGACCGCGGCTGCGTCTTAGGTGGTCCATTCGAAAGTCCAATTGGGCAAGCTTTTTCGAGCATTTTCGGCCGGAATAGCCGAATTTCTTCGGAAATGTTTGTCTTCCAAAGCTGGTCAATAGTTGCTGCGCTTATTTCTGAGACTTTAAGGCTTGATCGTAGCCCCACAAAAAAATATGTCTAAAGCGCGTCAAATCCGACATGATCTTGGTGGCCAACTTACCGGTCATTTCTTGAGATGAATTGTTCTCCGAAGTTTTCCCTTCAAAATGGCCACTAGGAATCGCCGAGCTGTGCTGGAGTGTAGCGCCATCTTGGTTGAAACCACATTGTCAACCAAAGTTCATTCTCCATTTTGGCCCAACAAAAGTTTTAGCATCGCACGATAGGATCGCCATTCACCGTAACGTGCGTCTCCGAACAGCAATCTTGAAAAAAACGGTCCATGATTCCACCAGCGTACAGAACCACACCAAACAGCCTGCATCTTTTCGCGGATGGCTATGGGCAGTTCTTGAACGGCTTTTCTGGTTGCTCTTCACTCAAATGCGGCAATTTTGCATATTTTACGTAGCATTCAACCAGAAATGAGCCTCATCGCTGACAAAAATTTGTCGATAAAAAAGCGATTTTCTGCCACTTTATTCTAGTAATAAAATTCGAATGATTTCGCAAGCGTTGCTCATTAGTGAAGTCTATCATGATGGAAATGTCAAAGCATACTGAGCATCTTCTCTTTGACACCATGTCTGAAAATCCCACGCTGATCTGTTCAAATACTAATGCATGAAAATCCTTAACGCTCAAAAAGAATTCACCCTTTATTTACAATCATAATGAATTATGGAAAATAAACAGGTAATATACACGCTCATAAAAAATCGCTTCTGTAACATATACTACCAAACATATTTTGCTTCAAGCATATACATTTTTGGGTATTGCCCAAACATTTAGTATGTTTGATCTTTCCAATATATAATATGTTTGAAAGCATATTAGTCTAAACAATATGATGTTGGGTAGTCTAAGTTCAAAACATTTTGTTATTTTTGCCATCCAAATTCCAATAATGTTGTCTTCCAAAAAAACAATATGTTATTATCTGAACATATAATATGTTTGCGAAGCATTTTGCACCCCAAAAAAATATATATGCTTAAAAAAAATTCTCCCAAAACAATATTGTGCTCAAATTTTATTATTATATTATAATATTTACAATCATAATGAATTACAAAAATAAGCTGGAATGCTCAAAATTTTGTTTTCTGCCCAATTGTATATTCCCCGACATCTTTTGCTCACTTCCACGAGATTTTTTAGTTCTTAGCCACCTTCTTTCTGTAATACATAACATGTAGAAGAAATTATTCAATTTATGATTATTTTTTATTTTTTAATTTTACCTTTGCCGGCATGGGATTCGAAAAACAGCGGACCACCACAGTTTGTAAGCGATCAAAGAAGTAGCTGATCAACTTGCCCAAGGCGAAAAATAAAATGGTTAATTTTGTAATAACAAGCCAACAACCACCGAACTTAATTCAAAATCGCTCCCTGCTAAATAGCGCCCTCAAGCTACTAAAGCACGATATATGTTTATATTATGCTATTTCTAAATTAATATATGTTTGCATCCAAGCACATATTAATTTAAAAACATTTTTATGCCCAAACATGTTATGCTAGTTTAATGAACATTATATGCTGCACTCAAAAATATTGTGTTTAAAAATTTGTGTTCCAAACATATAATGTTTATAGCCAAACATATGAAAAACAGTCTTTTTCATCCGTGTACCAGTTAACAGAAAGTAAATTTTAACTACCTTCTCCCCGATTAACTTTAACTGAAAAAGTAAATTTTCTCGGATTTGTGCAAACATTTAAATCTCCATTACAAGAAGTACTAATTATGGTTTATATGAGTATATTTTCGGTAAGCTTACCATAGCAAGCTCCCCTATCGACGGATCTTTGATTAAATTTCTCAATTTAGTTCGCACGTCCATTTAGTTCATTTTCGACAAAAATCAGAATGCTATCATTGCAGCCATAAATCGATTTACCAAATATGGTTCGTATGGATAAACATTTTATGATTTCTCAGAATAGTTTGAAAAACACCCTGTTCTTATAGGAGATTTATGGGTGGATCCTGTTCTTATTTTGAGCCACAAACTGGCATATCCTTAACGTTTTTAGAAGACGTATTATCTAAGGGACCCATTAACATCGGTTAAAATAATTCATGAAGGTTAGGTTAGG
>PGFW01006002.1:0-12685 GCA_003123925.1 Haematobia irritans
ATAAGAGAGAGATCGTCAGTTTATATTTGGACCTAATATTTGACGTATCACCTTACGCTTTCAAATTCTACTTCGTTGAATGTTGAATGGAGGTGAATTTTCCGCGAAGCATAAAAAAAAATAAAAACGATTTTTTTTAATAAACAAGCTGACTTGAAGCAGCAACTGATCTAACAGAATCTATTCTTATTATAAAGCTAGATCATGCACTTCATCCTTAGAATTTAATGAAATAATATCATGATTTCTATCTAAGGTGTCGTTGATTCCTATCGCACGTAAATATGTTTCTAACGGAGAGAATTCTTTGGAATTTCCAGTTTCAGCACCAACGAGTTCTTCGAGATCTCCCTGTTCGCCTGCCACTGAAGATCTTCGGATTCACAGGTTCTCCAGTAAGTGTCTATAGTTTCCCCCCCTGAATTCTATTCTGCTAATGTACATGCCACCTAATGATTTCTTTCGGACTTATCACTGAGTGCAGTTACATTCTCCTGTTCCCACCTGAGCTTCTTCAGAATTAACTAGCTCCTCTAACTATAAGGTTATTCGTATATTCCCGTAACCCCAATTGAATTCTTCTTATGTATTATTTTCTTAGTGTACTTAATGTATACACTTTAAACGATTATAGACAAAATAGGTTATGAGTTACTTGAATAACCAAAAATCCACGCTAAAACATGCAAATCAGATGATTCCGAAACCATAGAAAGCATTTGAACATGTATTTAAGTACAGCTGGCATATGGCTAATTACGAATTCAGCCAAAAATAATTGCGACTAAATGGGTTTAGTCATGTTAAAATTGTAAACATCCTGCTTCGAAAATAGTACATATACAATTTCCGATACAGAACTAGTGAATGAATACCTAGCAGTTGGATAGTTTAAAAAAAGTGAAACATGAATCAGATTGATCCATAATTTGTGTGTAAGAAAATATAAAATTTATAAATGAATTGAAAAATGGAATTTATTGAGATTCAGAGCAAGAAAAGATACATGATGTAATTGCAAAAAATGGTTTGAGAGATAAGTGCAAAGGTTACCTCAAGAATAATTAGTAAAGTTTGGTTGTTATCTGATTGATTTAATTGAAGACAAGTGCAAGGTCACAGTTCGGATTCTCATAACTATAATTAAATGTCAAATGAAAGCACACTTTGTTGAATTCGTTTCACGGAACAAAGAAATTGTTAAAAATTAAATTCCCAACAATGAAGGCAGTGTACACACAGACTCTGGTATAGGAGGTTTTAATCCCGATAAACTCCAATGAGAAATGGAAAGTAGACGATACCATTTTCAAAGGTACTGAAACTTCATACCATTCAGGGGAGGAATCTTTTCAATTGAACCTGTGGGTTCTATTACTCTCATAACTTACATTAGCAATCATAAATTCATATAAATCCATCGAAATCCTTCTTCCGCTTTAGAAATCGAATTCTTTTGACTGCGCGTTCTACCTACTGTAATGTACAAAAGATTGTCGAGGAAACCAAAATCTTAAATAGAGATCAAATTAACACCATGCGCCAAAATGCAACGCATACAATTTTGTAATTCGAAGATCCTGACCGATGGAAGACAACGCCAAAATTCTTGCAACCATATGCGTAAAGTTCCATACAGCAAATTAAATGAATATAGAAAGAAACGAAAGCGAAGCCACCAATGGTGTAGGTATTCCCAGGAATTTCCGGGGTTTGGCCATATTTTTCAACCTACGCTTTTCAGGGAATTTCCAGCTGGCGGAAATTCTATCGGCGAAATTTTTTCTTCACAATATTACATAATTTACAACATACTAATTAAAAGTTTCAAAATATTATTATTTTAGTACCGCTAAATATTATTGCCTCTAGTGTTTCCAGAAATACTTAAGTTTCGAAACTGTAAAATGTTTTCTTTGTTTAAACTTTTTATAACCGTCAAAACTCCAGTCATATTTACCAGAATTAATATATACGATTTTGTAAATTAAGTCCATTATTATCTATTAAATCAATACGCAAGCAGTGGTCCAAATTGTTTATTTTCATAAACAATCTAACTGTTGCTATGTTTTGTTTAATAATTTGGGTTTCATTTATCTTAGGTAGAGAGAGAGTCTAGTTCCGGATGGGCTATATGCGGTCTCCCGCATTTAACTTCTTGTGGCTTTGAAATGCCGCATATTATCCGATTTGTATTTTTGAGGCATCTCGATACGAATTTTTAATGCGACTTTCCCGTGGAAATTGGAAATCTAGATTGCCCACAAGGACCGTATTTTGTCAGTTTTGATTTAGAATCGGTCTATTGTGTTGGTGTAACCCTTAAATAAGCACGCTCTTCCCAAATTTAACTGTTGTTTGCGAATTCTAAAGCCAAAAATGTTTGTTTGGTAGATTGCTAGAATTTAAGATTTTGCAAAATTTCTGCATCCAACTACACACAAAAAAATTTCAACGAAAAAATTTTTTCGCAAATTAAAATTTTAATTGACTTTTAAAAAATATTCATTAAAAGTTTAATTGATTCAACAATTTTTTAAATTGAAACAAAAAATCAATCACAAAAATAATAGTGATCAATTAATTTTTTAATTGGATCAATTAAACTTTTTAAATTGACCCCTTCAATTAAATTTTTTAATTGATACTATTAATTTGCTGTGATTGAAGACAATTTCAATTAAAAAATTAATTGGATCAAATTTAATTCGTGATTGAATCAGAAAAAATTTGTGTGTGTAAGGGGTAATTTTTCATAAATAACAATTATATACGGTCTTAAGTTAGGCCATGGCCAAATCCTTATGTACCCTCCAACCGATGGATACTTGTACAAATGACTTGTCATCCACTAAGTCGAATTACTTGGGTTGCGGTAACACTGTGCCGATGGCAAGGTATTGCTTTAAAACTTCTTAATCGCGTCTTCTGCAATGGTTAACATGCCCGGCCTTGCATACACAAGGTCGTGGTTCGATTCCTGCTTCGACCGAACACCAAAGGAAGTTTTTCAGCGGTGGATTATCCACACCTCAAGTAATGCTGGTGATTCATTTTTGAGGTTTCAAAAGCTTCTCTTAGTGGTTTTCAGCAGCAATGCTGGAACGCCGTCCGTCTCGGCTATAAAAAGGAGGTCCCTTGTCATTGAGGCTTAACATGGAATCGGGCAGCACTCAGTGATAAGAAGAGAAGTTCACCAATGTGGTAAGTCACAACTGGACTGAATAGTCCCTTAGAGTGAGGAGCCTGCCATACATCGGGCTTCCCACCTAACGCTAGAACCTCACCTAACACCGTCTTCGCCAATTGTAGTTAGTCTATAGGGTACATATTAAAACAACATAAGAGCAGATTAAAATACGTATCATAATTCAGTTTGAACAACATTTTCTATAGAAAATTTTACGAAGCAAAATTTTCTATAGAAATAAATTAGTGACCTAATGTGGACCAAATTTTGGCAATGGCCTGTTAGCGGTCCATTATACTTTAGCGCAATGTACGCCAAAATTTTCACCACTAAAACCAAATTTCAATCGGATCGGATGAAATTGTTGCTCAATGCCATGAGGCTTCCGGAGGTGCAAATCTGGGTATCGGTTTGTATGGGGCTATAATATAATTATGGACCGATGTAGACTCGCAATTTTTTGCATGGTTGTTAGTGAACATATACTTACACGCATGTACCAAATTTCAGCGACGGATTGGATGAAATTTTGCTTCTCTTAGAAGGCTCCGCAAGCAAAATCTGCGGGATCGTTTATATGGGGGCTTAATATATAATGCATGAACGGATGCCGGACTCAATTTTTGCATGGTTGTTTAGAGACGCATATTTTCAACAACCATGTACCAAATTTCAGCCGGATCGGGATGAAATTTGCTTTGCTCTTAGAGGCAATCGCAAGCCAAAATTTGGGGGTCATTTATATGGGGCTATACATAAAAGTGGACTGTTAAATGGCCCATTTTGCAATTACCATCGACTTACATCAAATAACAAGACTACTTGTGCAAAGTTTGCAAGCTCGATAGCTTGTTTCGTTCGAAGTTTAGGCGTGATTTTTTTTTTTCAACAGACGGACGGACCGGAACGACATGCTTTAGATCGACTGCGAAATTTCCACACTCGAAATCCCAGAATATATAATACTATTATTGGTCCTTAGGAGCAATATTTCGATGTGTTACAAAACGGATGACAAAGTTTAATATTCCCTATGGCTGGAGCGGTATAAAAATAAAATTTTGACAAAATTGTTCTAGCAGAAAATAAAAATGTTGACAAAACTTTCTATAAAAAATAATATTTTGTCAACATTTTTTAATAGAAATCAATTTTGACAAATTTTCTATAGAAATAAAATTACAAAATTTGTCAGAAACATTAAAGTTCTTTTAGAAACAATAATTTTGACAAATTTTTCTTATAAGAAATAAAAATTTTAACAAAATTTCTACAGAAATAATTCATGTAAAAATATTTTTTCTAATAGAAATTTAAAATTTTTGACAAAATTGTTCTATTTAGAAATAAAATTTTGACAAATTTTTTACAGAAATAAAATTTTGACAAAATTTTCCTATAGAAATAAAATTTTGAACAAGATTTTCTACAGAGAATGAAAGATTTTGAGCAAAACTTTCTTAGGCAATAAAATTTTGACACAATTTTTTTAACAAGAAATTAAAATGTATTGTTAGCTTTAACCAACTAGAGGAAAAGAATGTTTGTCCAAAATTTATTTGGGCAAAGCCCTATAGACTGCAAGATGGTTTGAATGGACGACGTTTCAGAATTACCACATTGCTCATCAGCATGCCTCGTACTCCTTGCAGCAAAACGTAATGCAACCAATTAATCAGAATAAATTCGGGTAGTTCACTAAACCCCACAATTGAAACACACTTGAACCTTCCGAAAAAAAAGGTTTATAGATAGGTCGGCTTTTGCCGAAATAAAGTCTTTGTAAGCAGAAAATCTCTCTATTTTCCTTTCGGAAAAAGTCCAAATCATCGAGGTTGGCAGTGAAGGCTGGGTTTATTTTGAGGCGGTGCTTTTCTCTTAGCTTCGTTCGTTTTGGTTTTATTATTGTTAGTTTGTTCTTCAATCAATATTTGTTGTTTTGAATCTCAGCTTTAAAACTGTTGACAAAATTTTCTAAAGAAATAAAATATTGAAAATTTTTATTTCTCTGTGGAAGTAAAATTTTGAGAAAGGGGGAAAAAAATTCTATAGAAATAAAATTTTGACAAAATTTTTCTATAGAAACTAAATTTTGAGAAATTTTTCTATGGAGATAAGACAAAAATTTTCGTATAGAAATAAAAATTTTGAACAAAAAATATTATAAATACAGAATCAAAATTTTGACAAATTGTTTTTTACGCAGAAATACAATTTTGACAAAAATTTTCTATAGAAAATAAAAAGTTTGACAAAATATTTTATAGAAATAACAGTTTTGACAAGGTTTTTCTATAGAAAATAAAATTTTGGAGAACATTTTTTATAGAAATAAAATTGCTGACAAAAAATTTTCTATTAGAAATAAAATTTTCTATAGAAAATAAATATTTTGAACCACTGGACTCTAATTTTCTTAAAAAAAAAAAAATTGACAAATTGTCTGTATGAGGACGCAATGCCGCGTTCCCACATTGCAGTGAAGCCACTTTAGAGAAGCTTTGAAAACCTCAGAAATGTGACGCCAGCATTACTGATGTGGGATAATCCAGCCGCTGATAAAACTTTTGGTGTTCGGTGATAGCAAGGAATGCGAACCACAACGACTTGTGTATGCAAGCGGGCATGCTAAGCCATTGCACCACGATGGACTCCCGCCGACTTTTACTTGTCGTAAACATATGAATGGTTTATAAGCCGTAACATGTCTTGAACCGATCTTCTTGAAGGGAGTAGATTTTGTAAAAATTTGATCGGAAATTATAGGTCTTCTATCTTCCTATATATTAATAAAATTCAATTTATGTTTTGTTTATTTGTTTGTTTGTTTTTGTTTGTTTTGTTTGTATGTACCGAGTTGGCCTCTGGAAACGCTGAACCGATTTACTTGAAACTTGTCAGAGATCGTAGGGGGCCGTTCATGTGGTGAAATAGGGTACCGCCATTTTTTGAACACGTGGTCGCGGAGGGGGACCTACCCTTTGTCGGACTTTTTGAATTGGACCAAAAGTCTGGAACGCGATCTTTTGGTTTTGGAAATTTTTCGTTGAAGATTGGGGTGTGGCATCTAGACAAAGATCCGCTACTTTTTATTTCGATATCTTGGTGCGGAGGGGGGGCCTCTTCCTTTGTTCGAACTTTTTAAAGTAAGCAGTGAAAAAGACTAAAATTCTCTAAATTAGTCTGAGAATTTACAGAGAACATGTGGGAGTTTATGGCATTAATATGGGGGTAGCGCGATTGATTTCATATGTGGATGGGACGGGGGACGCTCCCCATTGCCCAACAATTTCAAATGCTAAAATTTCAGCAATCGCATAATTTTGTCAAGTTTCAAAAGTAGGGCAATGGGGAGGTCCCCCTCTCCCATCCACATATGAAATCATCGGTACCCCCATATTTAATTGCATAAACTCACCACATGTTCTCTGTAATCTCAGATAATTTAGAGAATTTTAGTTTTTTCACTGTAACTTTAAAAAAAAGTCGAAGCAAAGAGAGAGCCGCCCCTCCGCCACCTAAATATATCGAAATAAAAAGTAGCGGATCTTTGTTAGATGGGCCACCGCCCAATCTTCAACGAAAAATTTCAAACCAAATGCGGTCAACTTTTGGTCGCAATTTTCAAAAAGCGGCGAACAAAAGGGGAGGTCCCACGCTTCCTTGCGAACACGTGGTCAAAAAATGAGGTACCCTTATTTTCCACCAACATGAACGCCCCCTAACGATCTCTGAGTTTCTAAGTAAATCGGTTCAGCCGTTTCAGAGCCATCGGTACATACCAAACAAACAAACAAACAACAAACAAATAAACAAACATAAATTGAATTTTATATATATAGAAGATAGAAGATATAATTTCCGATATAATTTTACAAAATCTACTCCTCAAGAAGATCGGTTCAAATTGTACGGTTATAAACATCATAAATGTTTAGCGACAAAGTAAAATCGGGGAGCCATCGTGGTGCAATGGTTAGGCATGCCGCCTTGCATACACAAGGTCGCTGGGTTCGATTCCTGCTTCCACCGAACACCAAAAAAGTTTTTCAGCGTGGATTATGCCCACCCTCAGTAATGGCTGTGCACATTTCTGAGGGTTTTGCAAAGCTTCTCTAAGTGGTTTCACTGCAATGTGGAAACGCATTGCGTTATACCAGACAATTTTGTCAATTTTTTTTTTTTTTAAGAAAATTTTGTCAAATTTTTATTTCTATTAGAAAAATTTTATTTCTATAGAAAATTTTTGTCACAATTTTATTTCTATAAAAAAATGTTCTCAAAATTTTTATTTCTAATAGAAAACTTTGTCCAAACTTTTTATTTCTATAAAATATTATTGTCAAACTTTTATTTCTATAGAAAATTTTGTCAAAATTGTAATTCTGTAAAAAAATTTGTCAAAATTTTATTTCTGTAAAAATATTTTGTACAAAATTTTATTTCTATAGAAATTTTTGTTTTCTATAAGAAAAATTTCTCAAAAAATTTTATTTCTATAGAAATTTGTCAAAATTTTAATTTGCTATAGAAGTTTTTTTGCTCAAAATTTCTTCCAGCAGAGAAAATTTGTCAATATTTTATTTCTTTAGATAAATTTGTCAAGCAGATGTTTTAAGCTGAGATCAAAAACAACAAAATTTGATTGAAGAACAGCAACTAAGCAATAAAAACCAAAACGAACGAAGTAAGAGAAAGCAACGCTCAAAAATAAACCCAGCCTACTGCACTCGATGATTTGAACTTTCCAAGGAAAAGAGAGATTTTTGTAACAAAGATTTAATTTGCGGCAAAGCGCGACTATCATAAACCTTTTTTCGGAAAGGTTCAGTGTGTTTCAATTTGGGTTTAGTGAACTAAACCCGAATTTTATTCTGATAATTGGTTGATAGTTTTTGGCTGCAATGTAGAGGATGCTGATGAAGCAATGTGGTAATTCTGAAAGTTTTTCCGTCCTAATTCAACCATCTTGCAGTCTATAGGGCCGCTTGTTGCCCAAATAAATGTTGACAAACATTCTTTTCCTCTGTTGGTTTAAGCTAGCACAAATACAATTTTATTTCCTGTAAAAAATTGTGGTCCAAAATTTTATTCCATAGAAAGTTTTGTCAAAATTTTATTTTCTGTAGAAAAATCTTGTCAAAATTTTATTTCTATAGAAAATTTTGTCAAATTTTATTCACTGTAAAAAAATTTGTCAAATTTTATTTCTAAAAAAGAAAAAATTTTGTCAAATTTAATTTTATAGAAAAAATATTTTTAACATGAATTAATTTCTGTAGAAAATTTTGTTTAAAATTTTTAATTTCTATAAGAAAAATTTTGTCAAAATTATGTTTCTAAAAGAATTATGTTTCTAGCAAAATTTTGTATATTTTTTCTATAGAAATATTTTGTCACACAATTAAAACAAAAAAGAAAAATTGATTTCTAATACAAAAATGTTGACAAAATATTATTTTTATAGAAAAGTTTTTGTCCAAACATTTTATTTCTGTAGAAAATTTTGTCAAAAATTTTATTTTTTATACCCTCCTACCATAGGAAATATTAACTTTGTCATTCCGTTTGTAAACATCGAAATATTGGCTCTATAAGACGGCCATATAAAGTATATATATTCCTGGTCGAGGTGAAATTTCGAGTCGATCTAAGCATGTCGTCGTCCGTCCGTCTGCTTGAAATCACGCTACTACTTCCGAAAGCGAAACAACTATCGTAGTTGAAACTTGCACCAGTAGTTGTTATTGATGTAAAGTCGGATGGTATTGCAAATGGCCATAACAGTCGGCACTTTTATGTATAGCCCCCATAGTAAATGAGCCCGCCAAATTTGGCTTGCGATTGCTCTAAGAGATAGCAAATGTTCATCGATCCGGCTGAAATTTGTACAGTGGTGTTGAAAATATGGTCGTGCTAAGCAACTCATGCAAAAATTGGTCCGCATCGGTTCATGATTATATATAGCCCCCATATAAAACCGATCCAGATTTGCTTGGCGGAAGCCTCTAAGAGAACGCAAAATTCATCCAATCGGGCTGAAAATTTGGTACATGGTGGTTAAGTAATATGGTCACTAACAACATTGCAAAAAATTGGTCTAGCATCGGTCGGCATAATTATATATAGCCCCCATACAAAACCGATTACCCCAGATTTGACTCCGGAGGCCTCATGGAGTGAAGGCAAAAATTCAATCCGATCGCGAATTGAAATCTTGGTAATGTGGTGAATTTGTACATTGCGCTAGTATATTGACGCGTAACAGCCCATGTCCAAAAATTGGTCCACTATAGGTCATAATTTTATTTCTATAGAAAAATATTTTGGTAAAAAATTTCTATAGAAAATGTTGTCAAAAGCTGATTATATACGTATTTAATCTGCCTTAATGTTGTTTAATATGTACCCCGTATAGACTAACTTACAAATTGAGAGAAGACGGTGTTTAGGTGAGGTTAGGTTAGGTGGAAGCCCGATGTATCCAGGCTGCACTTAGACTATTCAGTTCCATGTGATACCACATTGGTGAACTTCTCTGCTTATCACTGAGTGGCTGCCGATTCGCATGTTATAGCCTCATGACAGGGACGCTCCTTTTTTATAGGCGCCGAGACCGGACGGCGTTCCACATTGCTGTGATAACCACTAAAGCAGAACTTTGAAAACCCTCAAAAATGTCACCAGCATTACTGAAGGTGGGAATAATCCACCGCTGAAAAACTTTTATGGTGTTCGGTCAGAAGCAGGAAATGCGAACCCACGACCTTTTTTTTTGTGTATGCAAAGGCGGGCATGTTAACCATTGCAGAAGACGGAGTTAAGAAGTTTTTAGAATAACCTTGCCATCGGCAGTGTTACCGCAACCCAAGTAATTCGATTTGGGTTTGGAAAAATGAAAAACAAAAGTCCATTTGTACAAGTATCGCATGTGGAGGGGTACATAAGATTCGGCCTTGGCCTAACTTAAGACCGGTATAATTAATTGTTATTTATGAAAATTACGCACTTACACACAAACAAAATTTTTTCTGCGAGAGTGATTCAATCACGAATTAAATTGAATCCAATTAATTTTTAATTGAAAATCGTCTTTCATCACAGAAATAATTAGTATTCAAATTAAAAAATTACATTGAAGGTCAATTAAAAGTTCAAATTGATCCAATTAAAAAATTTAATTGATACTATTATTTTTGTGATTGATTTTTGTTCAATAAAAAATTTGTTGAATGCAAATTAAACTTTAATTGAATATTTTTTAAAAGTCAATTAAATTTTTTAATTGGAAAAATTTTTCGTGAAAATTTTTTTGTGTGTAGTTGGAGAAGATAATATTTTGGCAAAATCTAAAAATTCTAAGGGCAATCTACCAAATCAAACATTTTTGGAGAATTCGCCAACAGTTAAAATTTGGAAGAGCGTGTCTATAAGGTTACACCAACACTATGACCGGTCTAAAATCAAAAACTGACATATGGTCCTTGTGGATCTAGATTTCCAATTCCAGGGAAGTCGCATAAAAATTTTCCGTATCGAGATTAGCCCAACAAATACAAATGCGGATAAATATGTCGGATATTTCAAAAGCCAAAGAAGTTAAATGGGGAGACGTCGAATAGCCCATCCTGGAACTAGACTCTCTCTCTACTAAGATTAAATGAACCCAAATTATAAACAACATAGCACAGTTTATTGTTTAATGAAAATAAACAATTTGACCACTGTTGCGTATGATTAATAATAATAATGACTTAATTTACAAAATCGTATATAATTCTGGTAAATATGAATGGAGTTTGACGTTATAAAAAGTTAAACAAAGAAAACATTTTACAGTTTCGAAATTAAGTATTTTGGAAACACTGAGGCTAATAATTTAGCGGTACTAAATAATAATATTTGAACTTTTATTAGTATTGTTGTAAATATGTAATATTGTGAAGAAAAATTCCCGATAGAATTTCCGCACTGAATTCCCTGAAAAGCGGTAGTGAAAATATGGCCAAACCCCGGAAATTCCTGGGATCAAAGTAACCCCAAGAAAATTAGTCAAGTTTGGTTGATTGATTTGATTGATTTGGATTATTGAGAAAAGCAAGGTCTCAGTTCGATTCTCAAAATAATGTCAAATGAGCACACTTTGTTGAATCGTTCACGACAAGAAATTGTTAAAAATTAATTCCCAACAATGAGGCGTGGTACACACAGACTCTGGTATAGAGTTTTAATCCGATGACTCCAAACTGAATGGAATGAAGTAGACGATACATTTTTAAAGGACCTGGAACTTCATACATTCAGGGGGCGGAATCTTTTCAATTGACCTGTGGTTCTAAAGGGTGGTTAAAATTTCAAGGGTCGATGTTGATTTTGAATAAAACACAAACTATTTAGGAAATTATTGTAATTTTTAATTTTATTATGATATATTGGTATTATTACAATTATGTATGGAACAAAATATCGGCCAAATGGGCGCCGCGCGCTCGGTGGCACACCCTCCAATCCGATAGTCCAAATTTTCGATGAAGTGTAGGCATAAATGGGGGTTCTATGCCGTTAATGTGCCGACTTATCTCATCACTTTAGCTCTTGAATTGTTGCTGGTTTATCGACGTTTCACCTTTTCTTTCAAAAACCCCCAAAGAAAAAAGTCCAACGTGTCAAATCACATGATCTTGGCGGCCAATTGACATCACCCCATTACGTGGAATAACACGGCCATTTGAATTCTGTTGCCGCAAAAGCCATTTTTCGTTATCTGTGTGGAAAAGTGGCACCGTCCTGCTGAACCACCATATCCGTCAAGCATCTCATATCTCCAATTCCGGGCCATTAAAAGGTGTTCCGTTATCATCTCACCGATAGGCGAACACCATTCACAGTAACTTTGGGGGTGCCTGACCGGCTCATTTTGGAAAAAATAACGGCCCGATGATGCCGTCCTGCCCATGAAACCGCCACCAAAACAGTCACTCTTTGTGGGTGCCATTGGTTTTTTCGACAATCACTCTTGGATTCTCATTCGCACCAAATGCGGCAATTCCTGTTTATTGACGAATCAACTTTGAGGTGAAAATGTGCCTTCATCACTGAAAGAGTGATTTTCATCCGTAAAATTGATCATCCCCACATCAAATAAAAAAGTCTGGATGACTTTACACTTGTTGGAGCCTGTGTGATCTTCCATGGTCAAATTGAGTAAGTCTATAGGATGTCATAAATATATAAAATTCGAAAAAAACTTGGCCGTTTAGGTGTGGTTCACTTCGCATCGGCCTCCCACAATTTAACCACCCTATTATACTCTCTTAACTTCCATCATATAAATCATCCCAATCTTCTTCCCTATTTTAGATCGTTCTTTGACGCGCTTCTACTACTGTATGTACAAAGATGTCGAGGAAACCAAAAATCTTATAGAGATCAATTACACCATGCGCCAAAAATCACCTACAATTTTTGTAATTCGAGATCCTACCGATGAAG
>PGFW01006006.1:36219-48026 GCA_003123925.1 Haematobia irritans
AGAGAAGATAAGTACATCTAGCTAGTACATCAACAATTTGAATATTTGAGTAACATATCTGGTTTAATAATAAAAGTACTATGAGCCAAATTTGTGGGAAGAATGGAGCTATGCATATATATGGAAGCTATTATTAAATCTGAACCAAGTTTGCCATAATATTTACAGGTTTGAATAATACCATAAAGAGGTTACCTTTGCAAGATTTGAGTACGGAATCAGGAAGAAATTGAGGCCTGATATGTCAAACAATAGGGTTATAAGCGTCGAATTTTCAAAATCGGGTGATACATATATGGAGCTATATCTAACATCTGAACCGATTTCGATGAAATTTTGCATCATATAGTTAGTACTATAGAAATGGACCGTAGTCAACGTTTTAGTCAAGATCGTTGACCAAATAAGGGTTTTATGCCAAATTTAGAAAAATCGGCGGTACATTATATGGGAGCTATAGCTAAATCTGCACCGTTTCGATGATTTTTCACATATAGTATAGTGCTATAGAGATTATATTTAGCAAGAACTTTGAGTAAGATCGTTGATAAATAAAGGTTTTGTGGCCCAAATTTGGGGGAAAATCGGGCGAATACATGATATATCTAATCTGAACTTTGATTTGGATGAAATTTTGCAGACTTGAAGGGCCGATGGAAAAGATTACCTTAGTGCAAAATTTGGTGAGATCCGTTTGCAAAAAAGCGCAACCGTGACCTCATTTGTGAAATCGGGGCGATACCATATATATGGGAGCTATATCTAAATTGATCCGGATTTCTCTTCCAAATTTCAATAACGTTCGTCTTTGTGCCTAAAAAACTCGCTGTGACCAAATTTCATCAAAATCGGTTAATAATTCAACGGAATCCTGTGAAGCAACAAAATACATGGGACAGATCGGACGGACGGAACGGACGGACACCAAGCGCTAGATCGGACTCAGGAGGTGATTCGAGTCGACTCGGCTATATATTTTAAGGGTCTAAAATCAATAGTTTCTGGTAGCACATTTTTGGCCGATCAAACTTATTTATACCCTGACGCACTATGTGGTTTAGGGTATAACAAATCAAGAATATACAACAAAATTTGAAGAATGTAAACAGAGCGTGGTAATTTAGAGAGCAT
Source organism: Haematobia irritans (assembly GCA_003123925.1). Classification (NCBI taxonomy): domain Eukaryota; kingdom Metazoa; phylum Arthropoda; class Insecta; order Diptera; family Muscidae; genus Haematobia; species Haematobia irritans. The sequence goes on from PGFW01006006.1 coordinate 37,351, forward strand.
TTATGATTTTTTTGGCAAGAACAGTAAGGAATTGTCTTCAATTGGGTATAGCGAATATATTACAGCCTACATTTTCCACAAAACTGGTTGAGAAGAATGTATGAGCTATACATACAAAAAAAACGAAGCTGTCATTTGCACAACCAGGAAATTTCTTCATCGATTTCATTAATCTTCATTGGGCATAGATTAGTACACATACCTTGAATACGTAGAGTGATGGGTTCAATTCCAGTTTCGGCTGAGCACATAAAAATGTTTTTCAGCGATATCTCTCCTCCATTTACATGTTGAAAACATATGCCAACATTGCAATATCGTATCCCCTTTGCACATTAAAGGCTATAAAAAAACAAGGTCACTATAACAATAAGTAAATGTTAAACGAATGCAATCATATGGAAAACGAAACAGTGTAATTTTTTTGTAATTTCTGTAATTGCATAATTCTTATTAATTTTTGGGAAAACATTAACAATCTATAATATCTGAAGCCAATTTTGTTGTTCAAGTTGCTCACCAAATAACTCAGTGAAGGGAGTTGGGTGAGTATCTGTGTAAGACATTTAAATCACTTAAAATTAAGAGTATATCATTTTTGTTCATGTTGTTAAGCTTATAAAAGGGAAGGTACTTATGGTAGGTGAGTTGAATACCATCTAAAAAATACCATAAAAAAATTAAGTTTATTGGTAATAATGGGAAATGAAGTGAATATGGTTAAAATAAATCGGGTATCATGAACTTAAAATACGGGGTTTTAAAGAGTTTTGGAAATGTTTTGTGGAAGACACGAATTTAGTTAATTTTTATACTTCATTTGTGTATATATTTTTTAGTTAATTTAACTAACGTACGCAAAAAATTATTAGAGTAAAGGAAACTTTCTCCAAACAAAATAATTTTATGAACTAAAATAAAGTTAAATTGGCTTTAGTGAAATAGAGAGTTCACTTTTTTTTTGAGTGTAGGGGCAATAGAGTAGGACCTCCCTTTTGAATGTTTCCAAATAGTTTTTTTTTGTGAGTTTTGCAACAATATGTGGCCGAGGGATATCGTGATGCAAAATCACCTAGCCGTGGCTTTCCACGCTGAAAAAAATTTGCCATGAGGCCACAGATTTCGTGTCCTTTAAATACGAATGCAAACTTTGCTTAGCTTTGATGACGCATTTTTATACCCTCCACCATAGGATGGTGGTATATTAACTTTGTCATTCCGTTTGTAACACATCAAAATATTGCTCTAAGACCCCATAAAGTATATATATTATATTCTGATCGTGTGAAACTCTGAGTCGATCTGAGCATTTCCGTCTCGTCTGTTGAAATCACGCTAACTTCCGAACGAAACAAGCTATCGACTTGAAACTTGGCACAAGTAGTTGTTATTGATGTAGGTCGGATGGTATTGCAAATGGACCATATCGGTCAACTTTTACGTATAGCCCCCATATAAACGAACCTGCAAATTTGGTTTGCGGATCCTCTAGAGAAGCAATTTCATCCGATCCGCTGAAATTTAAGTACATGGTGTTAGTATATGGTCTCTAACAACCATTGCAAAATTGGTCACATCGTCCATAATTATATACAGCCCCATATAAACCGATTCCCCCGATTGGCTTGCGGAGCCTCTAAGAAAAGCAAATTTCATCCGATCCGGCAAATTTAGTACATGGTGTTAATATGTGGCCTCAAACGCCCATTCAAAAATTGGTCGAAATCGGTCCATAATTATATAAAGGGTGATACAGTCAAAATTTTGGTCAATATAAACTTTACGTATTTCTTTCAATTTTGCATTTAAAAAACCTGAACATCCCTCATTTTGAAGGTGTGTGTGTGTAGAATGTTGTTCCTAGTTTAATTTTGGAATTCACTCTTCAGTTGTCAAAATGCCGTCCAAGCAAGAAGAGCAGCATATCAAAATTTTGATCGCGCATCGCGAAAATCCGAGCTACTCCGACGCAAAGCTGGCAAAATCGCTAAAAGTTGCCAAATCAACCGTTACAAATGTAATTAAAGTGTTTGGGGAACGTTTGTCGACAGCCAGGAAGTCTGGATCGGGGGAAAATCGAAAACCGGAAGCCGCTGAGACGACAAAGAGAGTTGCCGGTAGTTTCAAGCGAAACCCTAACCTCTCTTATACACTCCGAGATGCCGCAAATAGCTATCGTCTACCACCACCGTGGAGCCAAGCGTGGTGCAATGGTGTACCATGTCCGCCTTGCATACACAAGGTCGTGGGTTCGATTCCTGCTACGACGAACACCAAAAAGTTTTTCAGCGATGGATTATTCCCACCTCAGTAATGCTGGTGACATTTCTGAGGGTTTCAAAACTTCTTTAAGTGGTTTCACTGCAAGGTGGAACGCCGTTCGGACTCGGCTATAAAAAGGAGGTCCCTTGTCATTGAGCTTAACATGGAATCGGGCAGCACTCAGTGATAAGAGAGAAGTTCACCAATGTGGTATCACAATGGACTGAATAGTCTAAGTGAGCCTGATACATCGGGCTGCCACCTAACATAACCTAACCTAACCATCGTCTACAACCGTGCATCGAGCCAAAAAACGAGCCGGACTATCGACTTACAAGAAGGTAGTGACTCCAGATCGCGATTGAAATAAACAAAATACGACGGCCCAAAGCACGATCCCGGAGGCTATACACGTCGAGTGCTGACGAAGTTTGACTGCGTGGTAATGGACGACGAAACCACGTCAAAGCCCACTACAAGCAGCTTCCGGGACAGGCAAAAGGAAGGGAAAGAGTATCAGATATTTTCAAGCACATAAAACTGGTACCTGTGGCTTGAAAAGCAGCATTTTCATAGCTTCCGGGACTGTCAACCAAGAAATTTACGTGAAAGAGTGTTTTGAAATAAACGTCTCTGCCTTTCCTGAAGAAACACGGTTGTTCCGTACTGTTTTGGCCGGATTTGGCATCTTGCCATTACGGTAAAAAGGTCATGGAGTGGTACGCCGCCAACAACGTGCAGGTGGTTCCCAAGGACAAGAACCCTCCCAACACGCCAGAGCTCGCCCAATGAAAATACTGGGCTATTGTCAAGTGGAACCTAAAGAAGACCAAAAAACTGCTAAGGACGAGCAGCAGTTCAAGGCAAACTGGCTTTCTGCGGCGAAGAAGGTGGACAAGGTGGCTGTACAAAATCTGATGGCAGGTGTCAAGCGTGAGGCCCGGCAATTCGGATTTGGAAAAGCGAAAGCCTAACTGAATATTTTTCCTGAATTTTATACTAATTGAACATTGAAAAAGAAATTTAATTTGATTTTTTAAATAAACGATTTCACCGATTTACACGCGTTTTCCCTTGACCAAATTTTGACCGTATCACCCATATAAACCGATCCCCAGATTTGACCTCCGGAGCCCCGAGAACTTATATCCAAGATCATCCATGGAAAACAATATAGCCAAGCAGTAGGCATCATGTCATGCCATAAATGAAACTATGGGCATTAGAAAACTGATGGGGCGATTATGAGATTATTTTGGTTCGCGAAATACGAAACATGTTTCCATTGGTACGCAGCTGCAATGTTCCGAAAAATAGACACACTTTTTGGTCTCGTCGGGACCAATTAAATTTTTATATTATTATAAAAATTTTTAACAAAAAATTATCACTTTTTCCGAACGATGACGTATGATCGGGCTGTAAGGCATTATTGTTCTTACGAGGAAATCAAAAATTGGGTCAAAGAGTCGTTGTTGCGTGTCGGTATCCGTATTTTGCCAGAAAGATAGGAACAGAAAGTGGCTATCGACGAACAATACTTATATTTATCAGTCTTTTACCTTTTTTCGGAAACAAACATTTCAAAATTTTGAAAAAACATCGTATTTTAAGTTCATGATACCCGATTTATTTAACCAAATTCATTTCATTTCCCATTCAAACCAAATAACTTAATTTTTATGGTATTTTTTAGATGGTATTCAACTCACCTACCATAAGTACCTCCCTTTTATAAAGCTTAACAACATGAACAAAAATGATATACTCTTAAATTTTAAGTGATTTAAATGTCTACACAGATACTCACCCAACTTCCTTCACTGAGTTATTGGTGAGCAACTTGAAAAACAAAATTGCTTCAGATATTATAGATTGTTAATGTTCTTCCCAAAAATTAATAAGAATTATGCAATTACAGAAATTACAAAAAATTACACTGTTTCGTTTTCCATATGATTGCATTCGTTTAACATTTACTTATTGTTATAGTGACCTTGTTTTTTTATAGCCTTTAATGTTGCAAAGGGGATACGATATTGCAATGTTGGGCATATGTTTGCAACATGTAAATGGAGGAGAGATATCGCTGAAAACATTTTATGTGCTCAGCCGAAACTGGAATTGAACCCATCACTCTACGTATTCAAGGATGTCGTACTAATCTATGCCCCAATGAAGATTAATGAAATCGATGAAGAAATTTCCTGGTTGTGCAAATGACAGCTTCGTTTTTTTGTCATGTATACCTCATACATTCTTCTCAACCAGGTTTTGTGGAAAATGTAGGCTGTAATATATTCGGCTATACCCAATTGAAGACATTCCTTACTGTTCTTGGCTCAAAAAAATCATAAATGCTTCTAAATTACCACGCTCTGTTTTACATTCTCAATTTTGTTGTTATTCTTGATTTGTTATACCCTAAACCACATAGTGGTCAGGGTGCGTGCCAATTTGTGGTCCTAAAAATATTTCTAGATAGATTGTGCAAATTCAGCAGGCAGAATCGGATAGAATTACGTTTCTAGATGCCCAAAAGGAGAGTAAAGATCGCTGAGATAGGGTGTATATGCGGGGCCTATAAGCGAAAAAGAACGATTGACCCGATAGGCAACACAAAGTTTCGGCCCACATTTTGATGGTTCTAAAATGGCCCTCCAGATTCTCGAAGTTTCATGGCAAAATTGGAGGAAATCCTACGGTTTTTTATACACAAGCCCACAGACCCACAAAGCGGGAAGGTGATCGGTGTTTGTATGATGGGGGACTATATCAAAACTTGGACCGATATAGCTCCAACTTCGAAACTTGACGCTGCCTGCAATACAAAATAACGAATTGTGTGCCAATTTCAAGGACGAGTTACCGAGCCATTAATTGAGTGCTGTAGTGTGATTATCAAAAGACACAGCCAGTACGGACGCCTTGGAAATTAGTATGCGAAATCTAGAGGTATTCTAGGAAAATGAATAAAGAGATGTACCGAAGAGATGGTGGATTTATCGAGCCATGGTTTCGAGTGATAGCCCCCGGAATGATAAGAGGCCGATCTCGCCGGATTTTTAATTCTTGGCTTCTGAATCCGGTAGTTTTTAGCGCGATCAATGTTGCCTAAATTGGAATACTAGAGGTATTCTAGGAAAATAAAGAAATGTACCGGAAAATGGTGAAATTAGTCGATATGTATATTTTAATATGTTGGTAGCCGATTTTGCCTACAAATTGAAGGAATATACTGGCATTTTTAGCATGATCCCCATAACAAGTGTATAGCTTATTTTAGTTTTAATCGGTCCCATTTGGTAAGGCTCGCATAGTAGACCTGAGTTTCGACATATTGAAGGGTAGGTAGAAGGAGCGCACTGATCAATGAAAATGCTTGAAACGAATGCAAAAATTCAGCAAATCTGATTAGAGTCTTACATAGGTGAAATCTTGTACATATTAACAGTGGGAAGGCATTACTGGTTGAACTGATCTGCTTGGGAAAATATCGTGTCACTCAAAACCCCTTCTGAAATTTTTCAAAGAAAACTATTATATTTTGATTCATGGTGGTGCGGGTATTTAACATTCGCGCCCGGCCGAAGCTTACTTAGCTGGCATATTACTTGTTTTAAATAACGACCACTATTTCTCCAAGTAAAGCAGCACATACCAAATTGCGTTTTTTGAAAAGAAAGGTATGCAATGCAGTTATTTTGATTTATCACCCATGTCTTTGCATATATTAATATATCTTTTGGCAGAGCGAATCGGTGATGATTGTTTGTGCGGCGTTTAAGGGGTTAAGAAGTAGTGTGGACAATGCATTTCCATTTCTGGGCGAAACTGGCTGTGGTCGCTGATTTAAATCCATATATGAAAATCAAAGATATCTTTACTTGAAACTAAATGGCACACGACAAATAAAAAAATTTTAATTAAATTGAGGCCAACGACAAAATGTTCATTGGACATGAGCGAAACATTTTCATTAAAGCAAGGAGAAGTATTCGTTAATAAATACCGAAACGTTTCGTTTGGTTAACGGCAACACAATTCGCTCTATAATAAGGAAAAATTGTCGTTTATATTTCAAAAGAATTTTGTAGTTCATTAGGCCTCAAATGTTAATTCGACATATTTCCTAATATAACGGAACTTTTCCTACAGTATGTAAGTTAAAACGGAATAACTTTACACGTTCATATAGTGAAAAATTTAAAAATAATATTATCTGTTCATACCCGAAGAAACTAATTTTGAAATGTTGGCCATAATGTTTCCTTGAATGCAAAGTCCACTTTTCGTAAAAAAACGATTATTCAATTTGGGCCAAAGTAAAATGTCGGTTTGTCGAATTTGAAGATTACAATAAGTAGATTCCAATTTTATTGACAATCCCCGATTTTTCGAAAGATTGAGTCGTTTTTCAACTTTAACATCCCTACCATATACGTGTCCAGCAAACAGGATCTATACAAACCCATAGGAGTGGATGGTCCTCTATCGTAAAGGTATCAATATTCCATGTGTATTTATGTGTTAGAGAAAAATAACATTTTAACGCTTTTTAAACGATTACGTATCAAAAATAACAAAAACAAGTATATACGGCGCGTAAGTTCGGGCCAGTGCCGGCCGAATTTATGTACCCTCCACCATGGATTGCGGTAGAAACTTCTACGAAAGACTGTCATCCACAATCGAATTACATCTTAACATCGTTTTCTAAATTGTTAGTTAGTCCATACGTGGTATATATTTGAAAAAAAAAGGTATGTATAGGTAAGTCTACAAATAATTAAGCAATTGCTATGGACTGTTGCACGGTACGTACAGAGCCAGAATTGAAATATGGGGGTCGCTTATATGTGGGCTATATACAATTATGACTTGGTATGGACCAATTTTGTCGTTGATTGGGGATCGACTATATCTGAGGGCTATAATATAACTATATACCGATATGGACTAGTTAGCATGGTTGTTAACGCGCAATAAACCTAAGCACAGATTGCACCAAAATTTCAACTGGACGTGTGAAGAATTTGCGTCGTCGCATGGGGCTTTCATAAACCAAGTATCGGGAATGGGTTTAATATATGCCGGCTATATATGATTATCTGGACTGATATGGACCACTTTTGGCATGGTTGTTAAGATAGTCGATCGTACTAGGGACCGAGGCCATTCTAGCTCGAAATTATCAACCAGATCGGATGAACTTTTATGCGCTTCTTCAAAGGCAACGCGAGGTTCAAATCGTGGTGATTTTATATGGTTCTATATAAATATGGACTGATATGAACTCAATTCCTCTGCATGGTTGTTCGTGTTTAGATACCAATAATACTTAAATCACATACCAAATTTCAACCGAAATCGGATAAATTTTGCGATCTTCACAACGGGGGCTCCGGAGAAGGTCAAACACACGGCGACGGGCCGAGTCGGAGGGACCCACAGCCTCGAAACCGAAGCGGCTTCCGGGCAGGTGATTCGGTTATATGGGGACTAATCATATAATTATGGACCGATTTTTGCAATCTGGTGTCTTGAGGCCTCTTATAGTTCCAACACCACGTACCAAAATTTCAACTGAATCAGACTGAACTTTTGGTCTTCCAAGAGGCTCACGGAGGTAAATCCTGCACGACTCGTTTATATGAGGGCTATATACCTATTATGCAACCGATGGCTGGACCAAATTTTTGCTCATGGTTGCTTAGCATAGACCTATAGTACGCTAACACTAGTACCAAATTTCCAGGCCTCCGGATTCTGATGAAATTTTGCTCTGCTCCTTAACTCCGCAAACCTAAATCGGAGGGACTCGATTTATAATGCAAGGCTATCTATACTACATTCATGTACGCGATACTGGATTTTGGCATGGTTCTGTAGAGATCTTATATCCAACATCATGTACCAAAATTTCAGCCCGGCATCGGATGAAATTTGCTTCGTCTTAGAGGCTCCGCAGTCCAAATCTGGGATCGCGTATTAAATTACCGGGGGGATATATAAGCCTCAATCCTACTCCGGACCGATGTGGGACGCTCAATTTTTTGCGGATATAACCCAATTTGCAATACCCACCCGACCACAACAATCAAAACAACTACCTGTGTTGGTATCAATACATAATACCTGAATATATACTACTCTTATGGAGTCTTAGAACAATAATTTCCCGCAGTGTTTGTACAAACGGATGAAAGAATGTTACATATACCCCCCATCCTCATGGGGCAGGGTATACACCAAAAAAAGAGTAAGTAAAAGTAGAAAGTCGGGCGGCCGACTATATCATACTCGACTAAACCACCATTACAGAATTAGTAAATCATAAGAAAATTAAGGGGTACATGTCTATGGGGTGCTTTGTGTCAATCTTGACTATTAGCTCATAGCCAATGTTGCCAAGGGGAAAATGTTTGGTTTTAGCGCCTAGCAGCAGTGCAAAAAAAAGTTCCGCTAGACTTTTCCCATACATTCGCCCAAACAAATTTTCCCCTAACTCATTATTTTTCGTTTAAATTTAAAAAAAGATTGTACAGAAAACAAGAAATGGTTGTGAAAGTACCTTTATTATTCTTAAAACATGAATAGTGCAACGTATTATAAACTTAGAATTATATAAATTTGGATTACCACCCGAGGGTCTGCCACAGTTGGTGACGAATTCTACACCAACATTATACAATCTTTTTGTTAAAATCCTCTATATAAATAAAAATTTTGGAACAAAGTTTTGTATAAACAGTATTGTTTTGGAGAAATTTTTTCCTATAGGAAATAAAATTCTTGACAATAAATTCATATAGAAATAACAACATCTCTTGAAAAAAATTCCCACAACAATAAACATTTTTGGAGAAAATTTTTAAGATAGAAATAATCATTTTAGAAAAAAATTCTCTATAGAATACAATCTTTTGACAAAAATGTTCTCATAGACAATAAAATGTTGACAAAATTTCACAGGCAACTCCAAAAGTTTACCACACATTTTCAAAGGATGCAAAGCGCCTTGCTGCGGCTTCTAAAATTCGCTGGTCCTCCTTAGAGTCAAACTGAAATGTAAAAATTACTCTCACAAATTGTGTTGAGCTGAAAATGTCCTACAATTCGTGCGCCATACGTCTCCTTACAAGACGCCTACATATATAGGAAAAACCCAACAGTAATAGGCGCATTTCCCGTACTTCTAGCACACATGGCTGTGTTGATATCTGCACACTACGGAGTTAAGTATTGCCTACGTAGATATTGAGTCCGCATTATTAAAAACAGCAGAAAATCGTTAAATTAAGTGTTGGGTAACTAAAATAAAAATTTGCCTATACAAAACTCGAAGCATATCTCTTATGTACCAGACGCTTACGACAAAGTACGTATAAGTAGCGATCGGCTAGTTACACTCAAAATTTGAAATTTGAGTATACATTGGTTAATAAAATAAAAGTACTATGGCCAAATGTTAGGGAAAATTGGCGCTATGGCATTATATAGGAAGCTATAATCTAAATCTGAACCAATTTGCATAATATTTTGCGGGTTTGAATAATACCATAAAAGGTTACCTTGTGCAAGATTTGAGTACGATCAGTTAAGAATTGAGGCCTGTATGGTCAAACATAGGGTTATTAAGGTCGAATTTTTCAAAATCGGGTGATACATATATGGGAGCTATATCTACATCTGAACCGATTTCGATGAAAATTTTTGCACATACTAGTTAGTACTATAGAGAACTGGACCTAGTCAACTTTTAGTAAGATCGGTTTGACAAATAAAGGGTTTTATGGCCAAATTTAGAAAAAAATCGGGCGTAGCATGTATATAGGCGAGCTATAGCTAAATCTGAACCGATTTCGACTGATTTTTTGGCACATATAGTGTAGTGCTATAGAAGATTATATTTAGCCAAACTTTGATAAGATCGGTTGAAAATAAAGGTTTTGTGGCCAAATTTGGGAAAATCGGGCGATACATATATATCTAAATCTGAACTGATTTGGATGAAATTTTGCAGACTTGAAGGGCGATGGAAAAGATTACCTTGTGCCAAATTTGGTGACGATCCGTTTGCAAAAAAGCGCAACGTGACCTCATTTGTCGAAATCGGGCGATACATATATATGGGAGCTATATCTAAATTTGATCCGAATTTCTTCAAATTCAATAACGTTCGTCCTTGTGCCAAAAAAACTCGCTGTACCAAATTTCATCAAAATCGTTAATAATTGCGACCGGAATCCTGTGAACAACAAATACATGGACAGACGGACGGAACGGACGGACGGACACCAAGCGCTAGATCGACTCAGGAGGTGATTCTGAGTCGATCGGTATATATTTTATGGGGTCTAAAATCAATATTTCTGGTAGGCACATTTTTTGGCCGATCAAACTTATTATAG
>PGFW01006008.1:0-17637 GCA_003123925.1 Haematobia irritans
GATAAGCTCCGCGGTAGAAACAAGGTCTTCAAGTCAATGGACAAAGAAACCTTGTTAACTACCTATAACCGGTCTGTGGTAAACTATGCAGCGCCAGTGTAGACACCTCAGACAAGTAATACGCAGTGGAATAAAGTGCAGACCTGCCATAACTCAGCCCTTAGAACGACGGCTGGATGTCTCTGCAGCACACCCCTGTATGTGAAGACAAACATTATGCTTGTGCTACCAACATGTGATCAAAGCAGTGTTATCGCAATAATCATGCAAACCACCATCTCATGGATAAACAACCACAACCCAGGAATGTAAGAATTGATCTACACCATCTAGATTCATGAGGATACTGTAGCTTAAGCGGCGAGAAGCTACAAGATTAATCCTGTTCTCGAAGTCCGACCACCATCCATAGCACCGGAGGAAAGGTATCCCCCACGGCAGACTTTGGCCCAATTAAGATCTGGCAAGTGCAGCCGTCTCAATTCCTATCTATTGATTTATAGCAGAGTAGCTAACGTGTATCCCATCTATAACCAACGGCCACATGACACGTGTCATTTTTTCTCTTGCCCAGGCTAAAATCCAACCCGATCTTACCACCAGATCACTCTGGACACACCCCACCTTAGTCGCAGAGTTCCTCCGATTGGCCACAAGCTGATGTACCAAACGTATAACATAAAATGGATGAAATCACACAATAAACTGTTTACAACAACTTCACATTACCGCCCTCCGTTGTGGCAGTCGGTCCTACGGCGCAGTCAGGGCGGCCACAAGGTTTTTCAACCCTGTCCAAGACTGGCAAACCCCCATTTGGAGTAATGTTTATTTCCCGAAAAACTCGAAAATACAACTCCAAAGGCTACAACAACAACTGCAATTAACTTTATCAAAAGTTCTTGAATAAAAATAAATTAAAAGCAATTATATAGTATTAAATTAAATTGAATACAATTAAAATAAATTAAATCAAACTAAAGTATAATTTTTTGTATCATCTAATTTAACATCAATTCTAATTAACATTTGTTCCCCCACCTGGCAACCTAAACCTTTTTATAATTTATAAATAAAAAACTATATGTTTGAATTATATTCAATATATGTAATTAAATTTAATTTACATAAAATAACATGTGTATAAAAATAAATTTCTACATACAAATATTATGTTTTAGTATCTCCACTAAACTGATTAATCATTTGATCGAGACGTGAATTGGCATTCTTTAAATGTTCCAATAATTTTAGATTTCTTGATAAATCCCCTTTACCCACATTTAAGGGTGTTAAACCCTTTGGACACATACGGCAATGGTTTTTAAATCGTGATTGTACAGCATAAGTCTTGTCACATTGTAAACATTGAAATCTTTTTGCATTCACTTTAGATGGGTTAAGGTCTGCTATGTAAGGTACTTTAATTTCTTGTCTAATAAACAACAGATGTATATTCTCCATATGTTGGATCATTTTGGGTTTACTCGATTTGGTTTTGCTACAGATGGTACACTTCAGATAGGACTGAAAGGGCATGTGTTGGAAATGATGACGTCGTAAATCGGCATGTTTGGAAGTTTTCTGAATTTGTTTACACACCAGACATAGATATATGGATTTTGCGCTATTCAGAGGACGGAATTTGGCATCCACGGCATTAATAAGATTATGGGCATCGTAGACATGGCAACGCCATGTTGGCTGATCATCAAATTCATCACCACATTCTGGACATAGATAGTGAATGTATCTTTGCATGTAGGATTGTAAATCTTCATGAGAAGGATAAGATATAATTTCTTCAAACATTTCTTGACATATACTTTCCAAATCATTATGGGTAATTTCGGAGAATTTTATGCATGGACGTTTGGGAGAGCTTGGTTTCTTCATTTGCTTAATGAATACGTCTTCGTAACTATTAAGACTCTGATTTAAAGCTTTTTCGTGATTGAATTTTTCCACATCACTCTTGGCCTCATCTTCTAAATTAATATCATCCAAAGCTTTTTGTAGAATATCAGTTTTTGGCCTTTTACTTGCAACTTCCATTAAATGTCTCAATTCTCGTATAGCTTTCATTTCGGCCGGACCACCCCATTCATCGGGCAAAACTATATAGCTTCTATAGAGCAAGTAATCGGCCATATGATATTTAATAAAATGTAGCAACAATTCGGTTTTATAAGCTTTCCGACTATAGCAAAATGCACATTGAAAATACGAGGGATATGGCAAATGACTAAAATGATGTCTCTGCAATTGACTTCTGGTAGGACCATCTTTCATAATAAAAGAACAATCGCCACAAGTATAACTTTTTGTTCCGGCTATTCGATGCATCCTTAAATCTACAGACGTACTGGAATGCGCCGAGTCTAGATGTTGTATCCAGAATTGAAAACGTTCAAAGAGTTTACCACAAAGTGGACATAGAAAACGCATGTAGAATTCCTTATTTATCTTTGGATCTCGATGGTCAATGGCGGCTCTATTGTTACGAGCAGTCTGACAGGATTTATTCAACAAGCGAATATGTACACTTTGCAGATGATCTACTAAGGCCCGCTTTCTTAGAAAAGAACTTGCAGAGCAATGTCTGCATCGATATATTTTTGAATATGGTAAATGACTGAATCGATGATATTGTAATACCGCTGTAGTTTGATGACCACTCGAAGTCCATTTCAGGCAATCCAAGCATTCATAATGGTTATCATCGACCTTCTTGAAATTTAATTCCCTAAATGTCTTTTTGGCGTAATCGTGCATTGTGTTCAAGTGCTTCCTCCATTCCTGTTGAGTAAAATTCTCCTGGCCACATTCCGGACATATGAATATCATATGGCTATCCAACAAATGCTGTTCTGCTATAGAGCATTTTGTTGACATTTTCTTTGCTGTCTTTCGTTGTCCAGATACTAACGAAATAATTATATATAATTTTTTATTTATTTTATATTAATTTATAAAATATTTACTGCGATAAATGTTGTGTAAAGATGAAAGTAAGATTTAGATGCTTCGATGTTTCCTCTCTTGCTGTCTCGTTAGCAATACCAACAGCACTCTTGGAACGACAGTTTTTCCAACTGATATATAGAAATTAGACTCGTGGCACGTTCTTCAAAAATATACACTTTTTTCCACAGATTCAGATTTTTTGGATTATTCCTGTAGCAGCTTTGTTTACAATACCCAAGAGGGTTGCCAAGTTTTTGCAAAAACAATGTTACCAATGATGTTGCCGTATTTTTCCAAAAATTTAAGGAATATCTAACAAAATTCATGAATTGGTAACCATGTACTACTAACCGAATTTTCAATTTATTAGGACAAAGATTGTAGAAACTTTGACCATATTTCCTATGGAAATGAAACTTTGACCAAATCTCCTATGGAAATGAAATTTTGACAAAATTTCCTATAGAAATGAAATTTTGACAAAAATTTCTATGGAAATGAAATTTTGACAAAATTTCCTATATGAAATAAAATTTCATAATAAGAAAATTCTGACCAAAATGTTTCCTATAGAAATGAAATTTTGACAAATTTCCTTATAGAATGAAATTTGACAAAATATTTACAATAGAGATGAAATTTTGACAAAATTCTATAGAAGAATGAAATTTTGGACAAAATTTCCTAAAAGAATGAATTTTGGACAAAATTTCCTATAAGAATGGAAATTTTGACAAAATTTCCTATTAAGAATGACAATTTTGACAAAATTTCCTATAGAAATCGAAATTTTGGCGAAAATTTCTATAGGCATAAAATTTTGCCAAAAATTTTCATATAGAAAAAATTTTTACAAACATTTCCTATAGAAATGAAATTTTGACAAGAATTTCCTATAGAAATGAAATTTGACAAAAATTTCCTATAGAAATGAAATTTTGACAAAATTTCCTATAGAAATAAATTTTGACAAAATTTCCTATAAGAATAAAAAATTTTGACAAAATTTCCTATTAAGAATGAAATTTTGACAAAATTTCGCGTATAAGAATTAAATTTTTGACAAAATTTCCTATAGAAACGAAATTTTGCGAAAATTTCTATAGGCATAAAATTTTGCCAAAATTTTCTATAGAAATAAAATTTTGACAAAATTTCCTATAGAAATGAAATTTTGACAAAATTTTCCTATGCAATGAATTTTGGACAAAATTTCTATAGAAATGAAATTTTGTCAAAGTTTACCATAAGAAAGTAAATTTTGGCAAAATTTCCGTATAGAAATGAGGAAATATCAACTCGCCAATACCTGGTGCTCTGGTCTCATATTGGATTTGACTGACAGGGTTTAATTCTATTTGTTTTCTAACTTTTGAATAAAAAGCTATGCCCTTAGATATCATTTTTTCCATAACCGACGTGTAGATTTATATCTTCATACTTAGAGTGGAGGACTCAGTTTGTGGATTTGAATATAAAGAACCTCTTGTATTTGTTGCCTTTAAATACGGTTGTTCCCGCAGGTCGATTCTTGGCCCTGATCTTTTTCCTTTTTTACTAGTATGATGATTTGGGGAATATTCTAAGTGGTGTGTGCTTGCTCTTATATTTATATATGACATATGATGTTTTCCTTCTGCTTTAACTCTCGTCGCGGGTTTTTCTGAATGTTTTGGAAAGCAACAATTAATTATTGTTTGGGTAGAAGTCCGCACAATGAGGTTCAGTGAATAAGTTCTTTTGTTAGTAAACCCACAAAAACGAAAGCATTACTGTTTGCGGTGATAGTGGATGCGATGATGCTCCGTTTTGGGATTGGATATGGATTGAATTTGTTTAGTCAGATTAAGTGTTTGGGAGTTCTAATTGACCAATCATTTAAGTTTTGTTCCTGCATATTGAGTTGGTTCTGAATAAAATTATATTCTACCTTGCGTCGAATTTATTCATGCAATTTAGTCTTTCCACCTTGGATTCGATACAGACTTGCACATGCGTTATTGTTGCCTGCTATAAGATACGGTCTGGAGATTTTTTCGGGAGTGACTGCTGCCCATTTTCAGCGATTGAAATACGCGATGAATACTATTGTCAGGTTTGTCTTCAATTTAAGAAGAAGAGATCATGTTTCAGAATTTGTGGTGAGGTTCCTTGGTGTATCGTTTTCTCATTATGTTAAGTGTGCCAATTTGCTCTTCTTATATAAAGTTATTCGTAGTGGGGTACCTAGCACTCTATGCGATCTATTTTTCGATTCCTCTCGCTGACGAGAAAATCCTCAGATTGTGATTCCTCGTATCTGTTGTTCTTTATATGAAAAGTCATTTCTTGTGCGGGTCGCTCGTATCTGGAACATGTTGCCTCTTGATTTGAGAATTTATCCCTTCGTGTTCATAATGCTTTTCGCTTAAAAATGTATCTTTTTTTCGGGAGGCATCAATTTTAAGTTGATATTGATTATTCTATAATGCTCTATATTTTTGGTGCTAATAACTGGACACTATCTGTTATTTAGTCTTTTGAATTCGTATTCCCTTACATTATACTTACTTGGCGGGGGCCCTTTATGAGTTACTCATGTAAAAATTGTTATACAATTTTAAATTTACACACTTATTATTTTATGTATCTTTACTTTAGGCTTATAGTCCGATGTAATACATTTTTTATTTGGCCTCATTTGGCTTTGTATTACGAAATATAATGGAAATTTGAAATTTGAAAAATTGAATTGAAATGAAAATTTGACTAAAATTTTCCTATAGAAATGAAATTTTGGCAAAATTTCCATATAGAAATGAAATTTTGACAAAATTTCCTATAGAAATGAAATTTCGACAAAATTTCTTATAGAAATGAAAAATTTGACAAAATTTCCTATAGAAATGAAATTTTGGCAAAATTTCCTATAGAAACGAACATTTGACAAAATTTCCTATAGAAATGAAATTTTGGCAAAATTTCCTATAGAAACGAACATTATTACAAAATTTCCTAAGAAATATGAATTTTGACACAAAATTTCCTACAGAAATGAAATTTTGACAAAATTTCCTAAAGAAATGAAATTTTGACAAAATTTCCTATAGAAATGAATATTTGACAGAAATTTCCTATAAATGTACTGACAGGATATTTCATAGAAATGAATTTGACAAAATTCCCTTAGAATGAATTAAGCGAAAATTTCCTTAGAAATGAACTTTGAAAAATTTCCTTACAAATGCAATTTCTACATATATAGAAATGAATGTTTACAATAATTTCCTATAGAAATCGAATTTTTGACCAAAATTGCTTATAGAAATTGAAATTTTAACAAATTCTATAGAAATTAAATTTAAAAAATTTCCTTTAGAAATGTAAATTTTAACAAAAATTTCCTATAGAAATGAAATTTTCAGATCATAAATTGAATACATTCCTATAAAATGAAATTTTGACAAAATTTCTATACAAATGTAACTTTGACAAAATTTCCTATAGAAATGAATTTTGACAAATATTTTCTATGATTTGACGAAATTTAAATTTTGACAAAATTTCTTATAGAAATTATTTCTATAGATAATGTTGACAGACATTTTTATATAGGAATGAAATTTTGACAAAATTTTCTATATAGAAATTGAACTTTTGAAAAAATGAAATTATCATATAGGAATGAAATATATATAGCTGTATCGTATTTTTATACATTTGACGAACCTAAATTTGAAATGTCTTTTGTTTTTTTCTTATGCATTGTTTTAATTTCTAACTGTACTCAAGTGCTGATGAGTCTAAAATTCCCGTTCAAAAAGTGTCTGTTTTATAGGAAATAAACATACTAATTTATCCTTACGGAATTTTGACGAATAGTACATTGTTTTAAAATATATATTATTTGAATTTAAAAAAAATTAATTAGCGGATATATGAGATTAAAAATTTACAAATATATTTAAACAACAATTGTATATGATTTTAATATTTACTATAAACATACATATGTACCTTAAAAAAATTAAGTAAACACACAATTTTGCCAAAAATTTCAAAAAATAAAATTTTCACAAAATTTCATACAGAAATTAAATACAAAATTATATTTGTTAGAAAATTTCAAAATGAAATGAAACTTTAACAAATTTATAGATCTTATAGATATTAGATTCTGAAACAAAATCCATAGAAATATAGTTTTTTATTTACATGATTAATCTTATAGCAGCAGACATAAATTAAATTGTATTTTTTTTTAATTGATCACATTGGATTGCGAAATGAAATTGAATATTTTATTAATGTTATTGCGGCATTTTGAAAGAAAGTTTGGCAAAATCTATTTCTATGGAAAAATAGATTTTAAACAATTTAACCCTCTCATGCCCAATGTTGCCTATAAGAGACAGGGAATATTGTGCTTATATGCTTCTACGTCCCGTTATTTTGATTTGTTCGACATGCGATTTTTTGCATTATGTGATGAACCAGGATAGCAAGGACTTTGATTTTTTCATTACATGTGTGACCCAAGACTAACATATATAGCACATAAAAAATGCAATTTAATTCAGACATGAGAGGATTAATTAGAAAGTTGATATGGATAATTTTAAGAAAACAATATTCAATATTTCATTTAAGCTTGAATTGTTCATATAGTTTATTTATATGCACAACGTAGGCTTACATAAAATATTAATATTATTTAAAGAAAAAGTTCGAATAAAACCCCTCAAATGCTAAGAAAACTTTTTCTTAAAGACTAAGTTAAACAAAACTTTGACTTAAGTATAACCTAATGGCTGTATATAAAGTTACAAATTATGGATTTTAAAATTGGATCATTTTAGCAATCATTTTAAGCTTTAAAAAATTGGAATTAATTTACAAAACTTACAAAAACATTTTCACATTAAATACGTGATAATTATATACAAAAAGAGATATACAGAATAACACATTAAAAGTATATAAACAAAAATTACTTTTGCTTTCTCATATTCGACCATAAACGTAAGGAGAAATGGTATATCACTTCAACCATACTTAATATTGAAAATCCCATGAATAGACCAAATATGCCTCCACAATTGGCCAAAAAATCGGTAACTCCATATAATTCCGAACGTTTAGATGTGATAAATTGGTTCTCTTTGAAATAAATCGACAATCTAGACATTTCTATATCAGGGTTGTCCTCTAGAAACTTTTTTTCGCCAAAAGCATGTAGCATATTTTCTGTATCAAAACTTCCTTGTGATATTTCTGTGTGGTATGCCAACGAGGTACAAGCTGGCATGCAATTACATTCGGTCTCACCTCTAGAGTTGAAATTTGTGCCTTTCATACCTTCAGAGAATTCCTTAAATAATAATCCATCTTCGGCCCGATCATAGCATTGGATTTTATCTTCAGTGCACACAGGCATATCGGGTGTATGAGGCATGGAAAATTTAACACAACCACAAGTTTTTAAAGTATAATTCGTCAAGCACTCCAGTTCACAGTTGTTTTGTGTGTACACTTTAAAGAATCGTAGAGAGCGTTCACTATTTAGATAACATTGACGCCTATGAGGTGGATATTCCGCTATTCCAGATGATGTTGTAATCATATTGGGCTTAACAGCAATAAGAACTTCTCTTCCCATTGGTATACGTACGAATTGTTTTGAAACAAGTGGAACATCATCGGGTGAATGTAAAAGAACTTTGAAGCCTTGACGGGACCACGGCAACCAAAATCAACTTCATGTTTCAAATTTAGAAATGCAATCGAAAGACCAGCCCTTGACCCCGCACTGAGAACTCTTACGGGATAAGTCTCTAGACCACTATTATGGTCATATCCATTTTCCAAAGACCAACTAAGCGAACGATTCACATCTTTGGAATATTTGAAAGCCGTCGTCGTCTCTAAGGCCCTTTGGTATTGAATTGTATTATTTCGATATAAATCAGTTGGATTTAAGCCATTAAATGTAAAGCATATACCTTCTTCCGTATAGGTCTTAGAAAAGAGTTTATCACAATGACTAAAGTTACCGAACCATTTACAATAAAGATAATGATTATCAAAATCGGGTAGCATCCGGTTAAGGATTTCAAAATAGT
Organism: Haematobia irritans; assembly: GCA_003123925.1. Classification (NCBI taxonomy): domain Eukaryota; kingdom Metazoa; phylum Arthropoda; class Insecta; order Diptera; family Muscidae; genus Haematobia; species Haematobia irritans. Next base: position 9,069 of record PGFW01006008.1, read on the forward strand.
CGATGGGTTGGTGGGATATACGGGGCATACTATCAATGATTTGTGTATTGCAGATATGTAGTAAAGTTAAAAATTCTAGAAATTCGGTTGAATTTATATTCGGATGAAAATGTTTGCCTTCAGCTACACTCGATTTCCATTCCTTTAAAAGCTCGGCATAAGAAGGTCCTGCAAGGTATGTTGGATGAGAAGATGAAACAATAACTGCCATTAGGAAAAACACCAATAACAACAACAACAACACTTGAATTTGCAGATATAAAAATATACATGGTGTTCTTAATTATTGACAGCCCTCTTCATGAAAAAATACGAACGAAAATGGCTTCTGTGAGGGAAGCCGCCAAACGAAACTGTCATGCTTTGGACGATCGTCGGTCTTTGAGGAATAATTTTTGAGCTATTCGCGGCTTCGTCTATTTTATCTTCATGAATACTGTCCACATAGGCCTGTAAGCAGTTTAGATACATCACACAAGAACGAAGATTATCCTACAATACGACTTGTACATGATAAGATCTCTATTGATATGATGTGGTGCTAGATGTTCTACTTATCGGATTCCATGTTAATGCCGGAACAACTAGGTTCGGGATTGATAATACTTACACTCTTTTTGACTATTGGGAAGGGAAGAAACGTCGTCCTGTGCGATTCAAACTTACTCGAGTCTATGTATGGCTTCAGTAGCATAGTCACTCTACTTATTTTCCATACATCGAGTATGATGAGCGAGTACGCAGGACTGCATCGGAATCAGACTTTGAGGACTTTATTGTGAATCGTGGCCTGTGTATAGCTCCGGAGACAACAAATGCGACCTGACTCTCCTTGTGAATTGAATTGAAAAAGATCACACTCCAGATGCTTGGCGAACTTTCATAGACTACCTAATCACTAGATTCTAGATATCCTAGATTTAGTTCCAATAAGCGAGTGAATGCTGCGATGACTACGTTCCCGATCTTCCTCTCGGTTGCATCAACGCGAAAGATATGGTAGCTCAATGAAGATATTATCGGTATAGTTCCTCTAGCCTTCTTAATTAGTGTCCTTTAGATTAGCCCACCATAGAGAACATTCGACATCAAATTCTAACTCCCGACTTAGTTTCGACGAATTTCCCGATGTCATTTTAAAGTAGGCTACAAGTATTTTCCATATTGGTGTTCACTAATCTGCATTTTTAAACTTTTTTATCTTCCTGCAAACTTGTTGCAGTAATAAATTTCGCTTTTTATACTTTAGATGTATTTTTTCTGTAAATAACATAGCTTTGACTCATTTGAACAGTCATCTAATTCAAAAATAAAGTTTATATAATAATTTGGCCATTTGTGGTTGTTTTCCTTCTAAATCGCAAAAAAAAATATGCAAACAAAAAAGCTGTAACAGTTGCGCAGCAGCCGAAAAGGCCCTTTATTATGCTCTATATACTTAATTTTTGCTACTGATATTTAACGAGTTGTGCAAAATGTGTTAGACTGCTGAATGCGATGCGGAGAAGAAATCAATGAATAGTATGGTGTATAAACAAGCACCGCAACGATATCATTTAATCGAAATAGAATGTTTTAGATAATACATACACCAACTGTTTGGTTTTTGGAGCATTTGCATGCGAAATGAATAGTGACTCGACAGTTGAAAGATAGAACTCATACATATGTATTATATTTAGGTACATATCAGAAGATTGTTTTAAGAAAGTCAAGATAAGTAGGTTTGGTAGTTTGAATACTGTAAATCTTTTCCCCCCAACTAAAACTGAATTCTTTCTTTAATTGCAATTGCGATCGAATTCTATCAAGATTCTAACCAAATAGTCGTTCATTGAATAAATATGTAAATAAATAAATATCATCACATACCTTGCATTTTTTTGGTCTTTTCGTTCAGAACAGATTGTAATAGCAGGAAATGGTATATTCCAAACTGGAAGTGGACTTCTCCGCAAAACTGACAATCACCGGTGTCTCCGTCCATTTGCTATAGACTCTTCCAATTAATTTAGAGCAGCAACAAATGGACACAATGAAAACACAAATCCAGAAGAATTTCTCCTTCCCACGGACGAGAATCTCCTAAGTATTGGACGCCACTGTATTGACGTATTAGCACAATATTCCAAATATACTTTTTAATCCCAACAGACAATGATCGGTTTTGTTTGGAAAGATATTTCCATAACTATAAACACTAGGCTTCTCAATAATAGGCAATGATTGAATTTCATCCAAATTGTTTTTATTTTTATCATAGTTTATGGGACATCATCTTCTCAAGAAGATATGTCGGAAGGCCCAGAAACTAGAGACAAGATCAAATGTTAAGAAAACAAAATACGTAAGAACCGTTAGAATCTGGTAGTGTAGCCAATTTTTGCTACTTCAATGGCGGAAAAAATTAGCGTGCAGACACAAGAACAGCGATAGGCGGTAAGCGAATACTTGTTTCCGCACAATTCCTATTCACCGTTCACGCTTGATGCGCTTTGCAGACTATCAGCACTAAGACCATTAACTAAAGAAGACCCGTGAAGATAAGCTTGCCTCTTCCTCTTTTTCTTGAAAAACAGAGATTAATATCATACGATGTTCCATGAAACGTTGGCAAACTTTTTTTCGTTTCTTTTTCATTATTGCATTCGTACAAAAGCTTAATTCGCTTTTTTTTTAGCAATTTTTTAACTCTTAACGAACAAAAAACACTTTGTGAAACTTTTATTAATAATTTAGTGCAAGCCGACACAGAAATTTGGCGTGAAATGATTGAGAAAATATGCTAAATAAAAATTGTCTGCATCAAACCAGTAAGTTCGGAGCGTCTTTTCCAACAAGTATGATATCTGAATCTCTGTTTTCTAATTACTAACACTATCAAAAGCCCACATTCACGTCTTCCTTTATTAATCGCGTCTCTTGACTATCAGTTATTCCTTGGACGGATGTCGTTGTTTGTGAAGAATCTTTACAGTGTGTCGGAATGGTCGATTGTCGCATGACTAAATAATCGGTAAATGTGTGTATCGATTCCATAAAACATGCAGCAGATCGATTAATGTTCCTGGACTTAACTTAGTAAATGTGCACAAATATTGGGATATGTTCGACACGAGCCAGTGTTGCCAAGGTTGATTTTTGCATTCTTTCTTCCTTCCCCAAAATCTTAAGAAAAAAACCCCTAAATTGGGTCTAAGCTTTTGCAAAAAACGCCCAAAAATTTTCAGATAATAAAAAGTACAAAAAGTGGTCGCCAAAATTTCGTGAAAAAAAAATTCTGTAGTGATACACTTAAAAATTATAGTTTAACACGAAAAAAAAAAAAGTATATATCGCTGAAGAAGCAGTTCTTTCAGAGAAACGAAATTTTAGACATACTAAGTTTCTTTTTTGAGCTAATTTTTTTTTTCATTTGAAGTAAATAAAATATAAAATTTGCTATTTAAGAAAATACTTTAAAACAAAAGAGATTTCGTTTTGTTAAAAATTCATCCCTGAGGAAATTATTTTTCTTCGGATGTAATAAATAACAATTATGTATATCAGTATTAAAAGCGGGCTTACTTTAAAAAGCTTCAGCTGCTTAAGTTAAGATACGATTGTTTTTAAATTATGTCAAATATTAAAAATGTCCTTTTAACTGAAGAGTTTAAAAAAGATATCGAGAATAATATTATTGTCAATACTTGTTTGTATTTGTGATCATTCTTGTTGCTCCCGCATTCTTTTTCTCATAAGACTCATGCTTAGAATTGTTCCGATTGGCTTTGAGAATTGCTCCACTTTATAAGGTCTGAAATAATTTTTTACCAAATAAATTTTACCCCTAAAAATCCCCTAAACGTGAAAAACCCTAAATTTGGGGGGAAAACCGCCTAACCGGCAACACTGGGCACACGGCACTGTTCGTCCGGAATAACTGTAATTTTGTAAAGGGCATCTATTCTGGCAACTCTGCAAAATTGGTTAAGCAATCACCACCACATCGTTTGTGCGAAGGCCTATTGATAAACAATCCATCTCGACGTACTTCTCCCAATTACCGAGTAACTCAGTAATCTGCATATCAGGCAAATATAAACTGGAATATGCTCGGTTTCTTTTTGCATCTGCGTTCGGTGCTTGCGTGCGGTTCTCGCGAGGCGGATAAATTTTCTTTTTATTTGTTTTCAAAAGAAACAAAAAAATACACTAAGAGGAAGTGAAGATATTTTTTTCACCAAAACCCATTCGCCCAATATTTGGACAATTTGCAAGACATAAAAGGCGACAAAACATTTTCCGTGAACGACGGTGAAACAATGGACTGCTGATCATTGTTACATCAAACTTTGTAAATTCTTTTCGCTGTCCACGGACAATGAAGTTCGACAGCAGGCTGAGGTGTGTAGAAACGTCATTTTTAATAGAAAAAATTGCCCAAAGTGCTATCGTAGTGGAAAAAACGAACTCAATTATGTGTAAAAATAAGCCAAGGCTCTTTCTGGAACAAACTGAAGGGTGTCTATAGTATGTTCGTAACAAGGGAGCATCCTTGCCCCTAACTTTTCTTCTATGCCGACCTAGGTCCGCCGTGGTGAATTTCATTTATAGCGCGAAACGTGTTTTTTTGCTCGCATTTTGCGGCTGTTATTCTTCGAAAAGTAACCATTATTTTTGGTTTTTGAGCCATTATTTTAGGATTCCTTAAATTTAATTTACTAAGAAAATTGGTTCTTCAATTGTCACACGTTCTTTCATGCAAACTAAAGCCTCTCAAATTTTATTAAAATATTTTTCAAAGGCAATATGAGAGCTATTAAAAAAAATATGATTCATGGAACGGAAGCAAAACAGAGCCAACAATAGCCGAGAAAAACTGACAATTGTACTACGACGAAGTCAACGAGAATGAGCAGCTTCTGACGTTTCGGTCTGTTTATTGTTAATATATTTTTTTTTATTATAAATGTTGGTTTTTAGGGTGGCGTCAAGTGGACGTCTATGTTCCTTATATTATCATAAATACTTTTAATTCGGCGAAAAGAAATGTGGTTTTACGTTATGACGCATTATGTGAAATAATCGTGAACGGTATGTTATGGCAAAAATAAATGTGCGGTTGTTCTAAATGCATTCAACGGCCGACTTGCATGCATGTGTCTTGTTTCGGTCTCAATTATTGATTTTTATTTAGATTTGCACCACAACTACTTTTCCCCATGCCAATTCAGTGTTGTGGGGCCCCCTTGTTTGCTATTGACCTTGCCATACAATACAATGGCCACTAACAATAGAGGCCCGATGCCCATTGAAATAATGCAACAATATCTAAGAAAAATCTACTTAAAATATCTTCTTACACATGCAATTATTAAATATAGATTAATTAGATACAATCTCCATGGACACATTTTATCAGCATTCTTTGTTTTTTTATTTCTTTTTAATTCCAGGATGCCTACAACAATGTGCCCCGAGAACTCAAGGTTACACATTTATTGGCCACCATACATAATGGCCAACAGTCTGAGGAGGCTCGACAAATGGCTGCTGTTTTATTGCGACGTCTATTCACATCTGAATTTTTAGAATTTTACAAAGAGGTGAGTTACCATTACCCATACTCTTCATCCTCTTTATTCTACAATATCATTTCATTTTATTACTTTGCTTTTGTTACCTTTTATCTACTACGTTTGTTGTATTTAGCCATTTTACTGCCATTGTCATTATTGACGTGTTTCTTTTTTTATGGCTTTGCCAAAATGAAATATTGCATCTTGGCATCTGTAAGATCCGAGGTACATAATACATAATACCTGGTTTTTTTGGTACCCCAAAATTTATGTTAAGGTAGCCAGATATTCTATTCGCACATATCTGAGTGTGTGCATGTATTGTTGTATGGTCTTTGGTATGCCATCCATTCATCGTCTGTTTTGTTTTTGATTCGTTTTCGTGTTTAGCATAAATGTGCTTTGTTTATGGCAGAATTTAATGTGTTGGAGAAATATAGGTATAGTTGAGGGATCATTTAAAATTGCCAGCCAGTAGTTGGATATAAAGGGGAAAGGTAGTATTTAAATAGTCAAAAATTGTCTGCAAAGGAAGTATGTCTGAGTATATTTGACTGTTTTTGCACAAACCGATTAACTTCGGAATCACTCCCTTTCCGGGATTTAGCCATGATTGTCCTATGATTATTAAAATTGTGGCCCTTTCGGCAGAATATATATTTTTTAAATAACATTTTGGTTCAGGGAGAAAGGCGATTCCATTTTTTACTAATTGGACATGTGAGTGAATTTTTGGTCCTAAAGATTTGAAATAGAGAAATTTTAAAAATGGACGATATTTCTTATAGATTTTTATGGCATTTAAAAATGCTCCTTTCTTGTAATTGAATAAAGATTCTGGATGCTAAGAAATTAAAATAAGCAGGATCAGCCTGCTCTTGTACGTTTTTAATAAGATTTGAAATAGAGAAAATTTTAAAATGGACGATAATTTCTTATAGATTTTTATGCATTTAAAAATGTCCCTTTTCTTGTAAATTGAATAAAGATTCTGGATGCTAAGAATTAAAATAAGCAGGATCAGCCTGCTCTTGTACGTTTTTACAGAGTCTTATTTTATTTACAATTAATCATTATTGTAATTTATGCATAAAGAAGATTAAGGAACTTGATGATATTAACCTTAAAATCGCACTGTATCTTTTAAGATCAACAAAAAGATTCTTAACATCTTAAAATTTTGACTTAATTCTAAGAAAATCAAGTTTAGAGTGATCAAAAAGACCGGGTTACAGCGGCACAAAAGACCGGGTAAGCGCAAGACCGGTTTCATAAAAACGCGTAATTTTCAAAAGGAAATTCTAGATTTATTGTCACACAAAAATTCAACAACAAAAAATAACACTAGTTTCACACTGAAAATGTACACTTCGATGAGAGCCGACTTTTCTTATGTATTCTTGACCTGCTTAATTCGAAAAAAAATGTTTAAAATTTTTTAATAGATTTTGAGATAAATACTTATTTAGTTCTTCGCTCTTTTTTTCAATAAAAGAATTAATCTCGAGTTAAAAATGTCAATATTAACTGTTCCTTGTTGGTAGAATTCAGCAGATCAATTACATAAGAAAAGTTGCCTCTCATTAAGTGTAAATGAATTTTTTTTTGTAAACTAGTGTAATTTGATATTTATTAAAATTGTTTCAATTCAAATTAGTTATAATATATTTGGAAGTGTTTTCATTGCGGTTATCAAATTAGCCAAAAAAGTTTAATGGTACTGTATCTTTTAATATACAATCGATTATTATATGCAAGACACAAACATTTTTTGAAAAAATGTTTTATGCAGACTCTTTTTTACAATTTTGATATTATAGTTTATTTGGAGGAAAAGGTGCTCTTGCCCATTAAGGGGTAAGCACAGAGAAAACGCCAGATACAAATCTATACACGTCTCACAACACAGTGTTTTCAGTCCGGTCTATGGCCTTTCCATAGCCTTCCAGTATAGACCTAGTTGGTGTAGACAGCTCAATTGGGGGGGCCCAATGAGCTAACCTTTACAAATGAATCAATCTCTTACTCCACGGTGCATATTTTCCTTATATAAACTATAAATCCCTTATTCATATATTATCCATTTTTTGTTACTGCACTAATAAAACAACACGAAATCTATTTTTAGATCCTATTATATTTTATTATATATTTCATCCGATCTGATCTGAAATAAATATCTTTAATATTTGTAATTAATACCAGTATGTTATATCTTGTCATTTTCGGATTATGTCGGTTTTTTTTTATAGATTTTAATGAGAATCAAAAAGTCACTATTCTGTAGCATATCGTTTTGAGGGTTAAGCATCACCGAAGATAATTTATTTTAATTTAATTTTATACTAAATATAACCAAAATATATCAATATTTCTAACTCGATATATTCCAAATATAACATGAATCTATACAAATTTGACAGACGGACGACAGCTCTATATTTGATGTGGATGACGGAAATCGATAATTTGGCATATTATTTTATAAGGTTTAATGGCTTTTATACCATTTTATGCTTTTCGTTCAATTTTTGGCTTTTAAACTTTGGACGTCATGTTGGCCTCAAGAAAATACCGGATGACAATAATAATTGCAACTCACGAACTTTTATCGAGTTTTGCAAAAGTCAATTTCGAACTTTTTACAAATTAAAAATGCTATTTTTGATATATATCTGCTATATTTACTATTTTGGACGCACACACCAAAAAATAACTTTGGATTCAGTCACGAAATTAATTAACTCCAATTCAATTTTTAATTGAAATATCGTTCATTCACCGAAGTCAATTAAAAACTTAATCGATCCAATTAAAAAATTGGATTCAATTAAAAAATTATAATTGATACTATTAATTTTTGTTTTAATTCAAGGATTTGTTGAATCATAAAATTTTTATTTGAATATTTTTGAATATTTAATTAAGGTTTTAATTGGAAATATTTTAGTAAACATTTTTTCTGTGTAGAAACTTCCGACTTTTTTTTCCTGGGAAGCTAATCCGTC
>PGFW01006008.1:33411-44328 GCA_003123925.1 Haematobia irritans
TTTATCTCTAACTGTACTCAAGTGCTGATGGTCTGAAAATTCCGCGTTCAAAAGTGTCTGTTTTATAGGAAATAAACATCATAATTTATCGCTTACGGAATTGTTGAGAGAATAGGGTACATTGTTTTAAAATACTATATTATTTGAATTTAAAAAAAAAATTTAATTAGCGGGATATATGAATTTAAAATTTTACAAATATATTTAAACAAAACAATTGTATAGATTTAATATTTACTATAAACATACATATGTACCTAAGAAAATTAAGGTAAACACGACAATTTTGCCAATTTCAAAAATAAAAATTATCACAAAATTTCATACAGAAATTGAAATACAAAATATATTTGTTAGACAAATTTCAAAATGAAAATGAAACTTTAAAAAGGCAAATTTATAGATCTTATAGATATTAGATTCTGAAACCAAAATCCATAGAAATGATAGTTTTTATTTATGTATTTATTAAACTTAATAGCAGCAGATATAAATTAAATTGAATTTTGTTTTGAAACTTATGATCACATTTGGATTGCGAAATGAAATTTGAATATTTTTATTAAATGTTATTGCGACATTTTGAAAGAAAGTTTGGCAAATCTATTTCTATCGAAAATAGATTTTAAAACAATTTAACCTCTCATGCCCAATGTTGCGCTAATAAGGAATATTGTTGCTTATATGTTTTGCTACGCTCCGTTATTTTGATTTGTTCGACATGCGATTTTTTGTGGCATTACTGTGATCGAACCAGGATAGCTAAGGACAAGGATTTTTTCATTACAATATGTGACGCCCAAGATAACATATATAGCACATAAACATGCAAATTTAACTTCGGACATGAGAGGGTAATAGAAAATTGATATGGATAATTTTAAGAAAACAATATTCATATTTCATTTAAGCTTGAATTGTTCATATGAGTTTATTTATATGCCAACAAAGTAGGCTTACATAAAATTATTAATTATTATTTAAAAAGAAAAAGTTCGAATAAACCCCAAAATGCTAAGAAAACTTTTTCTTAAAAACGTAAGTAAACAAAACTTTGACTTAAGTATACTAATGGCAATAATAGAAGTAACAAATCAATTAAGCTTAAAAAATTTGGAATTAAATTTACAAAACTTAGCAAAAACATTTTTCAATATAAAATACATGATAATTACATACAAAAGGAGGTAAACAGAATAACAATTAAAAGTATAATAAACGGAAAATTACTTTTGTGCTTGCTCATAATTCGACAAAACGTAAAAGGAGAAATGGTATATACTTCAACCATACTTAATATTGAAAAATCCCATGAATAGACCAAATATTGCCTCCCACAATTGGCCAATAAAATCGGGTAACTCCATAATATTCCGACGTTTAGATGATGATAAAATTGGTTCTCTTTCAAATAAATCGACAATCTAGACATTTCTATAATCAGGGTTGTCCTCTAGAAACTATTTTTTCGCCCAAAACATGTATACATATTTTCTGTTTATCAAAACTTCCTTGTGATATTCTCTGTGGTGGTATGCCAACGAGGTGTACAAGCTGGCATGCAATTACTTCGGTCTCACTCTAGAGTTGAAATTTGTGACTTTCTACGTTCAGAGATTCCTTAAATAATAATCCAATCTTCGCCCGATCATATGATTGGGGATTTTATCTTCAAGACACAGGCATATTCGGGTGTAGAGGCATGGAAAATTACACAACCACAATTTTTTTTAAAGTATATTCGTCAAGCAGCTCCAGTTCACAGTTGTTTTGTGTGTCACTTAAAGAATCGTAGAGAGCGTTCAGCTATTAGATAACAATTGACCGCCTATGAGGTTGGATGAGTTCCGCTATTCCAGATGACGTTGTAAATCAATATTGGGTTAACAGGCAATAAGAACTTCTTCTTCCCATTCGGTAAGTACGTACGAAATTGTTTTTGAAACAAGTGGAACATCATCGTGAATGTTAAAAGAACTTTGAAGCCTTGTACGGACCACAGCAACCAAGAATAAACTCATGAGCTTTCGAAAATTTGAGAAAATGCAATCGAAAGACGCAAGCCCTTGACCCCGCACTGAGAACTCTTACGGGATAAGTCTGCTAAAGACCACTGATTAGTGGTCATATCCAATTTTCCCAAAGACCAACTAAGCGAACGGATTCCCAACATCTTTGCGAATATTTTGAAAGGCCGTCGTCGTCTCTAAGGCGACCTTTGGTTTGATTTATTGACTTTCGATATAAATCAGTTGATTTAAAGCGCATTAAATGTAAAGCATCACATACCTCTTCGCGTATAGGTCTTAAGAAAAGAGTTTATCACATGACTAAAGTTACCGAACCATTTACAATAAAGATAGATGATATCAAATCGGGTAAGATCCGTTAAGAATTTCAAAAATAAGTCGAATGGGTTGGTGGGATATACGGGGCAACTATCAATGATTTGTGTATTTGCAGATATGTAGTAAAGTGTAAAAATCTAGAAATTCGGTTTTGAATTTATATTCGATGAAAATGTTTTGCTTCGCTACACTCGATGTTCCAATTCCTTAATAAGCTCGGCATGAAGTAAGGTCCTGCAAGGTATCGTTGGATGAGAAAGATGAAACAATAACTGCCATTAGGAAAACACCAATAACAACAAGCAACAACACTTGAATTTGCAGATATAAAAAAATATACATGGTGTTTTATATTAATTGACAGCCTCTTCATGAAAAAATACGAAGCGAAAATGGCTTCATGTCGAGGGAAGCCGCCAAAAGAAACTGTCATGGCTTTGGAACGATCGTACGGTCTTTGAGGATATTTTGAGCTATTCGCGCTTTCGTCGTATTGTCATCTTCAATGAATACTGTCCAGCATAGGCCTGGTAGCAGTGTTAGATACATCACACAAAGAACGAAGATTATGCCTACAAGAACTTGTACATGATAAGATCTCTAATTGATATGATGTGTTGTCTAGATGTTCTACTTATCGGATTCCCATGTTAATGCCGGAACAAACTAGGTTCGGGATGATAATACTTACACTCTTGTTTGACTATTGGTGAAGGGAAGAAACGTCGTCCTGTGGCGATTCAAACTTACTAGAGTCTATGTAATGGCTTCAGTAGCAAGTCACGCTACTTATTTTCGCAATACATCGAGTATGAATGAGCGAGTACGGCAGGACTGCCATCGGAATCAGACTTTGGAGGACTTTATTTGTGAATCGTGGCTGTGTATAGCTCGCGGAGACAAACAAATGCGACCTGACTCTCCTTGTGAATTGAATTGAAAAAAGATCAACAGCTCCAGATGCTTGGCGAACTTCTATAGAACCTACCTAATCACTAGTATTCTAGATATCCTAGATTTAGCTCCAATAAGCGAGTGAAGCCTGCGAAATGAACTAACGTTCCCGATGCTTCTCTCGTTGCACTCAACGCGCAAGAGAATATGGTAGGCTCAAATGAAGATATTATCGAGTATAGGTTCCTCTAGCCTTCTTAAGTTAGTGTCCTTTAGATTTAGGCCCACCATAGAGAAACATTCGACATCAAATTGCTAACTCCGAGCTTAGGTTTCGAAACGAATTTCCGCGATGTCATTTAAATTAAAGGGCTACAAGTATTTTCGGCATATTGGTGTTCACTAATCTGCATTTTAAACTTTTTTATCTCTGCAAACTTGTTGGCAGTAATAAATTTCGCTTTTATACTTTAGATGTTTTTTTCTGTAAATAACATAGCTTTGACTTCATTTGAACAGTCATCTAATTGCAAAAATAAAGTTTATATAATAATTTGGCCATTTGTGGTTGTTTTCCCTTCTAACTCGCAAAAAAAAATATGCAAACAAAAAAGCTGTAACAGTCTGCGCAGCAGCCGAAAAGGCCCTTTATTATGCTATATATACTTAAGTTTTTGCTACTGATATTTAACGAGTTGTAGCAAAATGTGTAGACTGCTGAAAATGCGATGCGGAGAAGAAATCAATGATAGTAATGGTGTATAAACAAGACACCGCAAAACCGATATCATTAAGTCGAAATAGAATGGTTTTAAAGATAATACATACACCAACTGTTTGAGTTTTTGGAGCATTTGCATGCGAAAGAATAGTGACTCGACAGGTGGAAAGATAGAACTCATACATATTGATTATATTTAGGGTAGCATATCAGAAGATTGTTTTAAGAAAGTAGGTTTGGTAGTTTTGAAATACTGTAAATCTTTTCCCCAAACTAAAACTGATTCTTTCTTTTATTTGCAATTGCGAATCGAATTCTATCAAGATCTAAACAAAATAGTCGTTCGATTGAAATAATATGTAAATAATAAATATCATCACATTACCTTTGCATTTTTCTTGGTCTTTTCGTTCAAGAACAGATTGTTAATAGCAGGAAATGGTATTAGTTCCCAAAGCTTGGAAGTGGACTTCTCGCAAAACTGAGCAATGCACCGGTGTCTCCGTCCATGTTGCTATGAGATCTTCCAATAATTTAGAGCAGGCAACAAATGGACACAATGAAAAACCACAAATCCAGAAGAATTTCTCCTTCGCCACGGACGAAGAATCTCCCTAAGTATTGGAGCCATGTATGACGTATACACAATTATTCCCAAAATACTTTCTTTAATCCCACAGACAATGATCGTTTTGTTTGGAAAGATATTTCCATAAAAACTATACAACACTAGGCGTTCTCATAATAGGCAATGATTGAAATTTCATCCAAATTGTTTTATTTTTATATATTTATGGGACATCATCTTCTCAAGAAGCATATGTGGAAGGCCCAGAAACTAGAGACAAGATCAAAATGTTAAGAAAACAAAACTACGTAGACGAGTAGAATCTGGTAGTGTAGGGCCATTTTTGGCAACTTTTCAATGGCGGAAAAAAATTGAGCGTGCAGACACAAAGAACAGCGATAGGCGTAAGCGAATACTTGTTTCGCGTCACAATCCCTATTCGCCGTTCACGCTTGATGGCGCCTTTGCAGACTATCGCATAAGCCATTACTAAAGAAGACCCGTGAGATAAGCTTGCCTCTTCCTCTTTTTCTTGAAAACAGAGATTAATATCATACATGTTCGCATGAAACGTTGGCATACTTTTTTCGTTTCTTCTTTCATTTTGCATTCGTAACAAAAAGCTGTAATTCGCTTTTTTTTAGCAAATTTTTTAACTCTTAACGAACAAAAAACACTTTGTGAAACATTTTATTATAATTTAGTGCAAGCCGACAAAAGAAATGTTGGCGTGAAATGTTGGAGAAAAACTAAATAAAAATTGTCTGCATCAAACCAGTAAGTTCGGAGCGCTTTTCCAACAAGTATGATATCTGAATGCTCTGTTTTCTAATTACAACACTAATCAAAAGCCCACATTCACCGTCTTTCCTTTATTAATGGTCTTTGACTATCGTTATTCCGGACGGATGTCCGTTGTTTGTGAAGAATCTTTTACAGTGGTGTCGGAATGGATACGACTTGTCGCGATGAACTAAATAACGGTAAAGTGTGTATCGATTCCATAAACTATGGCAGCAGTATCGATTACATGTTCGGAACTTAACTTAGTAAATGTGCACAAATATATGGGATATGTTCGACACGAAGCAGTGTTGCACTAAGGTTGACTTTTTGCATTCTTTCTTTCTCTTTCCCCCCAAAATCTTAAGAAAAAAACCCTAAATTGGTCTAAGCTTTTTTCAAAAAACGCCCAAAAATTTCAGAATATAAAAAGTACAAAAGTGGTCGCCAAAATTTCGTGAAAAAAAAAATTCTTGTGAGTGATACACTTTAAAAATTATAGTTTAACAGAAAAAAAAAAAAAAAGTAATATATCGCTGAAGAGAGAGTTCTTTCAGAGAAACGAAATTTTAGACATACTAAGTTTTTCTTTTGATGGCCTATTTTTTTTTTCATTTGAAGTAAATAAAATATATAAAATTTGCTTATTAAGAAAAATACTTTAAAAACAAAAGAGATTTCGTTTTGTTAAAAAATTCATCCCTGAGGAAATTATTTTTCTTCGATGTAATAAATAACAATTTATGTATAGTCAGTATTTAAAAAAGCGGCTTCTCTTAAAAAGCTTCAAGCTGGTTAAGTTAAGATACGATCTGTTTTTAAATTTGTCAATATTAAAATCGTCCTTTTAACTAGAAGAGTTTTAAAAAAGATATCGAGTAAATAATATTATTGCAATACTTGTTTGTATTTAAGGATCATTCTTGTTGCTCCCGCATTCGTTTTTCTCATAAGACTCATGGCTAGAATTGTTGCCGAATTGGCTTGAGAATTGCTCACTTTAATAAGGTCTGAAATAATTTTTTATCCAAATAAATTTTACCCCTAAAAATCCCCCTAAACGTGAAAAACCCCTAAATTTGGGGGGGAAAACCCCTAACCGGGCAACACTGGACACGAGCACTGTTCGTCCGGAATAACTGATAAATTTTGTAAAGCGGCATCTATTGGCAAACGTCTGCCAAAATTGGTAAGCAACACCACCACATCGTTTGTGCGAAGGCCTATTGATAAACATCATCTCGACGTACCTTCTCCGCAAATTACCGAGTAACTCAGTAATCTGCTATATCGGCAAATATAAACGAATATGCTCGGTTTCTTTTTTGCATCTGCGTTCGTGCTTGCGTGCGGTTCTCGCGAGGCCGGATAAATTTTCTTTTTATTGTTTTCAAAAGAATACAAAGAAAATACACTAAGAGGAAGTGATTCAGAATTATTTTTCACCAAAAAACCCCCATTCCCCCCGCAAATATTTGGACATTGCAAGACATAAAGCGACAAAACATTTTCGTGACGAGGTGAACAATGGCTGCTGATCCATGTTAATCAACTTTTAAAATTCTTTGCTGTCCACGCCGACATGAAGTTCGGACAGCAGGCTGAGGGTGTGTAGAAACGTCATTTTTAATAGAAAGAAATTGCCCACAGTGCTATCGTAGTGGAAAACAACGAACTCATTATGTGTAAAATAAGCCAAGGCTCTTTCTGGAACAAAACTGAAAGGGTGTCCTATAGTATGTTCGTAACAAGGGAGCATCCTTGCCCCTAACTTTTCTTCTATGCGACCTAGGTCCGCCGTGGTGAATTCATTTATACGCGCCGAAACGCTGTTCTTTTTTGCTCGCATTTTGCGGCTGTTATCTCGAAAAAGTAACCATATTTTTGTTTGAGCCATTATTTTAGGATCCTTATAAATTTATTTACTAAGAAAATTGGTTTCTTCAATTGTCACCGTTCTTTCATCGCAACTAAGCCTCTCAAATGTTTATTAAAATATTTTTCAAAGGCAATATGAGAAGGCTATTAAAAAAAAAATATGATTCATCGGAACGGAAGCAAAACAGAGCCAACACATAGCCGAGAAAAACTGACAATTGTACTACGACGAAGTCAACGAGAATGAGCAGCTTCTGACGTTTCGGTCTGTTATTGTTAATAATATTTTTTTTATTATAAACGTTGGCTTTTTAAGGGTGGCGTCAAGGTGGCACGTCCTATGTTCCTTTATATTATCATAAATACTTTTAATTCGGCGAAAAGAAATGTGGTTTTACGTTATGACGCATTATGTGAAATAATCGTGAACGGTAATGTTATGGCAAAAATAAATGTGCGGTTGTTCTAATGCATTCAACGGCCGACTTGCATGCATGTGTCTTGTTTCGGTCTCAATTACTTGATTTTTATTTAGATTGGGCACGCAACACACTACTTTTCCCCATCCATTCAGTGTTTGTGGCCCCTTGTTTGCTATTGACCTTTGGCCATACAATACATGGCCACTAACAATAGAGGCGCCGAGCCCATTGAAATAATGCAACAATATTAGGAAAAATCTACTTAAAATATCTTCTTACACATGCAATTATTAAAATATAGATTAATTAGATACAATCTCCATGGACACATTTTATCAGCATTCTTGTTTTTTTTTTTTTTTTTTAATTCTAGGATGCCTAAAACAACAATGTGGCCCGACGAGACTCAAGGTTTACACATTTTATGGGCCACATACATAATGGCCAACAGTCTGAGGAGGCTCGACAAATGGTGCTGTTTTATTGCGTCGTCTATTCACGATCCTGAATTTTTAGAAATTTTACAAAGAGGTGAGTTACCATTACCGCATACTCTTCATCCTCTTTATTCTCAATATCATTTCATTTTATTACCTTGCTTTTGTTACCTTTTTATCTACTACGTTTGTTGTTATTTAGCCATTTTACTGCCACATGTCATTATTGACGTGTTCTTTTTTTTTTTATGGCTTTGCAAAAAAATATTGCATCTGTAAGATCCAGGTACATAATACATAACATACTGGTTTTTTGGTAGCCCAAAACATTTATGTTAAGGTAGCCAGATATTCTATTCGCACATATCTGAGTGTGTGCAAATGTATCTGTTGTATGGTCTTTGGTATCCATCCATTCATCGTCGTTTTGTTTTGATTCGTTTTTCGTGTTTAGCATAAATGTGCTTTGTTAATGCAGAAATTAATGTGTTGGAGAAAATATAGGTTATGTTGAGGGATCATTTAAAATTGCCAGCCACGTCAGTTGTGGATATACACAGGGGAAAGGTAGTATATTAAATAGTCAAAAATTGTCTGCAAAGGAAGTATGTCTGAGTATAATTTGACATGTTTTTGCACAAACCGATTAACTTCGGAATCACTCCCTTTCCGGGATTTAGCCATGATTGTCCTATGATTATTAAAATTGTGGCCCTTTCGGCAGAATATCATATTTTTTTAAATAACATTTTGGTTCAGGGAGAAAGGGATTCCATTTTTTTACTAATTGGACATGTGAGTGAATTTTTGGTCCTAAAGATTTGAAATAGAGAAATTTTAAAAAATGGACGATATTTCTTATAGATTTTTATGCATTTAAAAAATGCTCCCTTTTCTTGTAAATTGAATAAAGATTCTGGATGCTAAGAAATTAAAATAAGCAGGATCAGCCTGCTCTTTACGTTTTTACAAAGATTTTGAATAGAGAAATTTTAAAATGGACGATCATTTCTTATGATTTTTATGCATTTAAAAATGCTCCTTTTCTTGTAAATGAATAAAGATTCTGGATGCAAGAATTAAAATAAGCAGGTACCTGCTCTTGTACGTTTTTACAGATCTTATTTTATTTACAATTAATCATTATTGTAACTTTATGCATAAAGAAGATTAAGGAACTTGATGAATTAACCCTTAAAATCGCACTGTATCTTTTAAGATACAACAAAAAATTCTTACATCTTAAAATTTTGACTTAATTCTACGAATCAGTTTAGAGTGATCAAAAAAGACCGGGTTAAGCGGCGACAAAAGACCGGGTTAAGCGCAACAACCGGTTTTCAAATAAAACGCGTAATTTTCAAAGGAAATTCTAGATTTATTGTCACACAAAAATCAACAAACAAAAATAACACTAGTTTACACTGAAAATGTACACTTCGATGAGAGCCGACTTTTCTTATGTATTTTGACCTGCTAATTCGAAAAAAAATGTTTAAAATTTTTTAGGAAGTTTTTTGAGATATCCCGTTAATTATTTAGTTCTTCGCTCTTTTTTTCAATAAACAAATTATATCTCGAGTTAAAAATGTCAATATTAATGTTCTTGTTGGTAGAATTCAGCAGATCAATATACACTAAAGAAAAGTTGCCTCTCATTAAGTGTAAATGATTTTTTTTTTGTAAACTAGTGTAATTTGATAATTTATTAAAATTGTTTTCAATTCAAATGTACGTTATATATATTTGGAAGTGTTTTCATTGCAGTTTATCAAATTAGCCAAAAAAGTTTAATGAGTACTGTATCTTTTAATATACAATCATTATTTTGCAAAAAGACACAAACATTTTTTGAAAAAATGTTTTATGCAGACTCTTTTTACCATTTTGAATATTATATTTTTTGGAGGAAAAGGTGCTCTTGCCCATTAAAGGGGTAAGCCACAGAAAACGCCAGATACAAATCTATACACGTCTCACAACACAGTGTTTCAGTCCGGTCTAATGGACCTTTCCATAGCCTTCAGTATAGACCTAGTTGGTGTAGACAGCTCAATTGGGGGGCCCTATGAGCTAACCTTTACAAATCGAATCATCTCTACTCCCACGGTGCATATTTTCCTTATATAACTATAAATCCCTTATTCATATATTTACTTCATTTTGTTACTGCACTAATAAAACAACACGAAATCTATTTTTAGATCCTATTATATTTTATTTATATATTTACATCCGATCTGATCTGAATAAATATCTTAATATTTGTAATTAATACCAGTATGTTATATCTTGTCATTTTCGGATTATGTCCGGTTTTTTTTTATAGGATTTTAATGAGAATCAAAAAGTCGACTATTCTGTAGCATATCGTTTTGAGGGTTTAAGCATCACCAGATAATTTTATTTTAATTTAATTTTATACTAAAAATATACCAAAATATATCAATTTTCTAACTCGATATATTTCCAAATATAACATGAATCTATACAAAATTTGACAACGGACGACAGCTCTATATTTGATGGTGGATGACGGAAATCGATAATTTGCATATTATTTTATAAGGTTTAATGGCTTTTATACCATTTTATGCATTTTCGTTCAATTTTTGGCTTTTAAACTTTGGACGTCATGTTTGGCCTCAAGAAAATTACCCGGATGACAATAATAATTGCAACTCACGAACTTTTATCGAGTTTTGCAAAAGTCAATTTCAAACTTTTTTCACAAATTTAAAAATGCTATTTTTGATATATTTGCTATATTTACTATTTTGGACGCACACACAAAAAATAACTTTTGGATTCAATCACGAAATTAATTAATCCAATTAATTTTTTAATTGAAATATCTTCATTCCAC
>PGFW01006010.1:26773-38199 GCA_003123925.1 Haematobia irritans
AAATAACAATTTTTAACAAAATTTTTCACACAAATACAATTTTGACAACGATTTTCTATAGAAAGTAAATTTCAACAAAATTCTGGTATTCAGAAATAAAATTTCTATAGAAATAAAATTCTTGACCGAAAATCATTTCTTAAGAACTAACTTTTTTTGACACAACCTTTGTCTATAGAAATTTAAGAATTCTTGCGAGGCCAAAATTTTCTATAGCAAATAAACTGTATCAATCTTCACTAAAAGTTTTCTATAGAAAATAAATATGTGTGACAAATTTCTATAGAATAAAATGTTGACAAAATTTCTTCACAGGACATAAAACAAATTCTGACATAACTTGTGCAAATAGAGAATAAAAATTTTAACAAAATTTTCTTTATAGAAATACAGTTTAAAAATTTAAGAATAAATTTTCTGCCGATAATATAGAAATAAAATTTTGTGACAAAAAGTTTTCCTAATATAGAAAGTAAAATTTTAGACAAAATTTTCTATATGGAAAAATAAAATTATTGACAAAGAAATTTTCTATGAGAAATGAAAATTTTGACGAAAATTTTTCTTATAGAAATGAAATTTTGAGAAAAATTTTTCTACTAGAAATAAATTTTGACAAAATTGTTAATAGAATTGAATATGTTAAGCAAAATTTTCTTAATTGAATGTGAAAAAATTTATATAAACATAAAATTTTGGAGTGCATAAATAAATTTTGAGCACATTTTCTATAGAAATAAAATTTCGGACAAAAAATTTTCTATAAAAAATAAAGATTGTTGACACAATTTCAAATAAATACACTTCTGTTGTGAGCCTTTTGCTCTTTTCAACCAATTTGAGATATTCTTACATCTTTATAATTATAAAATTATTACAATAATTCCAAACACCAAAAGGCATTCATCGTATACAACAATACATAGCTGATAAGAAACCTTAATTAGACCCAAGAAGGGACAGATAGAGCGGAACCTGATAACCATACTCGGCCAGTTAGCATACAGGCTCAAGATAATCTCCAGTTGGAATGATATGCTTTGTTGCGTTGGTTGTCAAACTAAGCCCAAGAAAATAAAACGGCCCTCAGTGACACTGTCATGATGAGTGCCAGACTAACTGACCATTGGTCACGTTCACTTTAGGTTTCATTCCATAAAAATTAATCGAGTACTATTGAGCGTGACGCTTTGCTACCTTCACCCAATACGCTCTATGGATGGCTTAAACAAGGTGAGAGATTAGACAACGCCGAGGCAGTGGGCGGACGGATTAGACCAGGGGTTTCTTGCTGTGACTTTTTGAAGAATTCAAAAAAAGTTGTTAGTTTTTATAACATATGGCTTTGTGGTTTGGTTTCTTATCATTCAATCGCTTCTGTGGTCATCCTCACATAATTTCTTCTCTATTTCGTAGAATGAAGAAGTTGTCGTTAGGTTTTTCTTTAGATTCCAGAGACTTGAACAAAGGAATTTGAAGAATTTCTAGGTTTTTTCCATGGGTATTTCGGGGCGTGAGGGGGGGTGAGGTATAATGTTGTCTTGAGGTGAGGCGCGTGAGAAAAGTTCGCCAGCACGGATTTGTCGCGGAGAGTAATGCAGTGATATTTAAATTTCACAACATGTTTCTACAAAATAAAATGTTGGCAACATTTCGTATAGAAATACAATTTTGACAAAATTTTTCAAAGGAAGATAAAATTTTTCTTCCATTTGTTTTGTTTTGTTATTGTTGTTTGGTCCTTTAAGCATTGTTGTTTTTTTATTGTAGCTTAAAAACCATCACATTGACTAAACCAATGGACGTCCAACGGAGGAAAAAGAATGTTTGTCAAATTTATTTGACAAAGGCCCTGAGTGAGAGCGCAAGCAGTTGTTGGTCTGGATGGACCACCGTTTCGAGATTAAAAACCCACATTCCTCATCAGCAGGGCCTCGTACGGGGTTGTGCCACAAACTAGGTGGGCAGAGCCAAGAGGAGGGAAGTGAGATTGAGCATCCTCATCAGCATCCCTCTACTTTATTGTGCAGAGCTAGAGGATTGCTGTGAGGTAATTTTAATCGCGAAACGTGCGTCCACCACATCTTGAGTTCTATAGGGCTTTGCCCAAATAAATTTGACAAACATTCTATTTCCTACCGTTGGTTAAGCTACATCTTGGTAGTTTAGTCAGATGTATGGTTGTTAAAGCTGCAATAAAAATCAACAACAAATAAAATTTCTGCACAACAATTTTCTCTATAGAAAGCTTAAAATTTGACAAAAATTTCTATTGAAAATACAATTTTTACAAAATATTGTTCGTATAGAAATAAAAATCTTCAAACATTTTCCTATAGAAAATAAAATTTTGACAAAAATTTTCTATAGAAATAAAATCCCTATACAGCATTTTCTTCTATAGAAATAAATATTTGAGCAAAATTTTCGATTAGAAATAAAATTTTGACGAGAGAAATTTCGTATAGAAGATAAAATTTTGGACAAATTTTTTCTATAAAAAAAATTTTTGACAAAATTGTCTCAATAGAAATAAAATTTAGAAAAAATTTTCTATAGGATAATAAAATTGACAACTTCTATAGAAATAAAAATTTAGAAAAATATTCTATAGAATAAAATATTTATAAAATTTCTCAAGAAAAATAAAATATTTGACAAAATTTTTATATAAAAAAAATATTGTACGAGAAATGTTCTATAAAAATTTTTATTTTCAATTTTCATAAAATGTTCTCTAGAAATTGAAATTTTGACACAAAATTTTCTGTAGAAATAAAAATTTAGTACAAAATTTCTATAGATAAAATTTGAAGACATAAATTTTCTATTGAAACTACAAATTTTTAAAAATCTTTCTGGAGAAATAAAAATATGACAAAAGTTATTCTATATAAACAACACTTTTTTACAAATTTTCTATAACAAAATGGGTAGTAGAATTTCTATAAAACAAAAAATTTATAGAGAAATTTTCTATAGAATCGATAACTTATCTAGTACGAAATAAAATCTTGACAACAATTTTCTATAAAGAAAAAAAATTTTAACTAACAATTTTCGCCTATAGAAATAAAATTAGCAAAATTTTCATATATAGAAATACAATTTGAGACAAATTATCTAACAGGAGAGTAAATTTTTACCAAAACTTTTTATATAGAAATTAAAAAGTGATCTATAGACTTTCTATAAAAATAAATTGTGTGGACAAGATGTGTTTCGTACGAAAGTATAAATTTTGCAAAACTTTCTTACGGGAAATACAAAAACTTTAAATAAATATAAAAACAAATGCGTACAAAATGATAACACACCAAAATTTCTTTTTTTCAATATTCACTAAGAATTTTCTCTAGAAAGAGAGGTGAAGCGTGAATTTTGACAAAATTTTCGTAGAAATAAGAATTTGACAAAAGTTTTCAAATATAGAAAGTATAAAGTTTATGACTAAATAAAAAATTTACTAAAATTAAACAAAATTTATATAAAGAAAATCTTCTATAGAAATGAAATTATTGACTAAAATTTTCAAATGAGAAATAAAATATATAAATGGAAAATTTCAATAAAATAAAGAACAATAAAACCTATAAAAATATAAAAATTTAGACAAAATTTCGCTATAGAAATACAACACTTTTTCGCACAATTTCTCTCTATAGAACCACAATTTTGAGAAAATTATCTATAGAAATAAATTTATAATTGTCTGGTAGAAATAAAATAGTGACCAAAAATTTTCTATTATAAAAAAAATTTACCAGCATTTCCTTCCACCACCAAACAATTCTACTTAAGAAATTTTCTATACAACATACAATTTTTGAGAAAATGTTTTCGCGTAGAAATTAAAAATATGTTGATAAAATATTCTATAGTGAAATAGAAAATTTGAAAACAATTTTGTGAGAACATAAAATTTTACAAAAAAAAAAAAAAAAACAAAATTTTCTATAGAAGTAAAATTAGACAAAATTTCTATAGAAATACAATTTGAGAAAATTATCTATAGAAATAAAAGTTGACAAAATTTTCTGTAGAAATAAAATGTTGACAAAATTTTCTATATAAAAAAATTTTACAAAATTTTCTATAAAACAATTATAGAAAATTTTCTATAGACACTTAAATTTTGAGAAAATTTCTATAGAAAATAAAATTTTCATGCAGAAATAAAATTTGACAAAATTTTCTATAGAAATAAAATTTAGACAAAATTTCTATAGAAAACAATTTGACAAAATTTCTATACAAATAAAGTTATGATGAGAGAATGTTCTAGAGAAATTGTGACAACAATTTAGTGAGAAATAAATATTGACAAAATTTTATATAAAAAAATTGTCAAAATGTTCTATAAAACAATTTTTTTTCAAATTCATAAAAATTTCTTCCTAGAAAATATTTGAAATTTTGATAGAAATAAAATTATGACAATTTTCTGTAGAAAAAAAAATGACAAAAATAATTCGTAAGCAAAAAATATGACAAAATTTCTGCAGAAAAAATTAACCAAAAATTATCTATAGAAATACAATTGACAAAATTTTGAAAATAATTTCGGCAAAAATATATTTTTGCCTATCTGCATTAACGTGCGAGGCGTATGAAATGTATTCCCTGCAGAATTCAATCTCTTTCCAACTAGCCAAGGGGTAATGAAAGTCTCCACCATAATGACTAATATTATATACTATGCTATATGGGATTGCGGCAAAACCCACAATACTTCCTTCCTTCCTAAGCGAAGAGAGTGGAGTATCTCCCAAGCATTCATTAGTCCGCGTGTCCATTCGGCTCACTCATGAAATGTAGGCCTTTTTGCTATTAATGCAGGATATCGGAAGCCGTCGTGTTATTTTTAAACAGTGAGAAACTTATTTGGAAATTGTGGTTGCGGGTACATGTTTCTAAGATTCTTGAGAGAATGGAGAGTAGAGTGCCGCTCAAAGTTATAAATTGTGATTATGTAGTTGTTACAAACATCTTGAGAGTTTTATTATTTTTTTTTATTATAATTAAATAAATAAAAATAAATAAATAAAAAGAAAAAACTAAGGACCTAGCAACTAAAAATATTGGCTATAGAGGAGAGAAGAGATATCTTATATATAATATTATATAAATTAATAATTATAAATATAAATAAATATTTGTCAACATTTATTTCTATAGAAAATTTTGTCAAAATTTATTTCTATAGAAATTTTATCAAAATATTATTCCTATTATTTTTTTGTTTTTATGTATATATTTTTTGTAAATTTTTGGTCCAAATTTATTTCTATAGAATTTGTCAATTTTATTCATGAAAAACGTCATAAATTAAAAAAACACGAATTTTTCTGCGTGTATGACCCAGCACCAGCTAGCCATTAAAACACCTAAACCCTCAAAAAAAAACAAACAACAAAATGCAAACTAATTGAAAGTGGATAAGAAATCCTCCCCCACCCCTCCGCGAAACACAGTGGTATGTCACTCACATGTTGCCGGCTCAAGTTTCTATGACTCAGAGAGTCTTTTATTCTCAGGCGTTCTTTTTCCAAATATGACGATATTCATAAAACATGACAATCACGCGAGTGACTTGAATGAATGAGTGAGTCAGTCGAGTGCCGATATGTCGCATGGATCTGTGTACGGACAGGACTGTCTGAAAGCTAGACCAAACGCCCACCCAGCAATCCCAATTACGCCTCCATTCATGGAAATAAACAAAAACAAAAAACTTAGAAATAAAAATTCGCAACAGCAATTATTTTTGAACATCCCGCTCTAAGAAGAATAAGACGAAGTCATGTCATATTTCACAGCCTAGCCAACGGCGGAGTCTGTGAATCAAATAATAAAAAAAAACAAATACACAACAACGTTGACGAATCTCAATACCGAAGATGAGACAACAAAGTCCAGACTATCTTGGGTAGGCACTGCCGTACCACAAAAGTCAGATTGATTGCCATACTTGACCCATAGGATTTACTCGCAGATAGCGAAGACAACAATGCTTCATCTATGACGATGTCATGATGTTATGACGCTAGCGCATGACAATGCCATTGTGATCCGCTGTGGTTTTCTCATATTGGGGCTTCGGTCGTTATCCGTCCCAAGAATATTCATTTCTAAAGCATCAAATTGATTAGAATTTCTCATATATTTCTGAAATTTCTTAATTTGATTTTAAAATTTGAAATTATTTTGTTAAACATTTTGTCAAAATTTATTTCTATAAAAAATTTTTGACAAATTTTTATTTCTATAGAAATTTTCTCAAAATTTTCATTTTTATAAAAAATTTTCTCAAAATTTATTTCTAAGAAAATTTTTCAAAATTTTATTTCTATAGAAAATTTTGCTCAAAATTTTTTTTCTATAAAAAAAAAATTTATTTTCTATAAAAATTTTGCTCAACATTTCATTCTATAAAAATTTTCTCAAAATTATTCTTTCATAGAAAATTTCTCAAAATTTCATTTCTATGAAATTTCTCAAAATTTTATTTCTATAGATAATTTTCTCAAAATTTTATTTCTATAGAAAATGTTTTCAAAATTTTATTTCTATAAAAAATTTCCCAAAATTTATTTTCTATAGAAAATTTTCTCAAAATTTTCTATAGCTGCCTTAGCCACTTTAGCTCCATTTCATTTGTTCCGGTACAAAAATGCGTTGGTCTCCCTGGGGAAGTGGTCAAACAAACGTCCATTTTTATTTCTATAGAAAATTTTCTCAAAATTTTATTTCTATAAAAAACATTTTATTTCTATAAAAAATTTTCTCAAAATTTTATTTCTATAGAAAATTTTGTCAAAATTTTATTTCTATGGGAAATTTTCCAAAATTTTATTTCATAAAAAATTTTCTCAAAATTTATTTCCTATATAAATTTTTCTCAAAATTTTATTTCTATAGAAAATGTTCTCAAAAAAAAATTTTGTATGTTCTATAAAAATTTTTTCTAAAAAATTTTATTTCTATAGAAAATTTTTCTCAAAATTTGTATTTCTATAGTATAAATTTTCTCAAAATTTTATTTCTATAGAAAATTTTCTCAAAAATTTTATCTATAGACAAAATTTCTATAAAATTTCATTTCTATAGAAATTTTTCCTCAAAATTTTATTTCTTTATATGAAAATTTTGTCCAAAATTTTATTTCTATAGAAAATTTTTGTCAAAATTTTATTTCATATAGAAATTTTCGTCAGAAATGTTTATTATCTATAAAAGAATAATACAAAAGAATTCTCTATAAAAATTTCTCAAAATATATTATTTTCATACGAGCAATTTTTCAAAGATTTCATTGTTCGTATAGAAATTTTCCTCAAAAATCTGATGTTCTATAGAAAATTCTGCCAAAATCTTCCTGATTGTCTATAGAAAAATTTCTCCTCAAGAATTTTTTCTATAGCAACTATTGTCTCTCCAGAGAATTTCATTCTATATAAAATTTTCTTCTCAAAAATTCAAATTCTCTATAGAAAAGAATTTTCTCTAGAATCTTATTTCGTGGCTATGAAAAATTGTGTTTTTCAAAATCTTTAACCTTCTATTAGCAAATTTTCTCAAATTTCTATTTCTATCGCCACCAGACAAATTTCTTAAAAATTTCATTTCGAGTTCAGAAAATTTTCTCCAAAATTTGTATTTCTATAGGAAAAGATTTTGTCAAAATTTTATTGTCTTATATGAATTAATGTTTGCCTCAAAATTTTTATTTCTATACCCACAGAAAACACATACTTTCTATAGACACACATTTTCTCAAACAATGTTTATTTCATAGTGAAAAGCAATCTTTCTCTTCAAAAAATTTTTGCCATTTTCCCTTATAGAAAATTTTCTCACAAATCTGTCTTAGCTTTCTATAGAAAATTTTCTCAAAATTTTATTTCTATAGAATTCAAAAATTTCTATAATCTCAAAATTTTATTTCTATAGAAAATTGTCGTCCAAAAATTTCATTTCTATTAGGAAAACATTTTTCTCACAAATTTCTATTTCATAGAAAACTTTTCTTCAAAATTTTATTTCTGCTACGAAAATTTTTTCAAAATTTTATTTCTCTATAGAAAATTTCTGTTGAGGTAAAAATTTTATGTTCTATATCAGAATTTCTCAAAATTTTATTTTTCTGTAGAAGCATTCTCTCAAAATATTTTTTCTATAAAACCAGTCTTTGTCAACATTTTATTTCTATAGAAGAGATTTATTTTCAAAATTTATTTCCTCTATAACAAAATTTTCCTCACAAACTTTCATTTCCACAGAAAATTTTTTTGTCTTTTTAAAATTTATTTTCTATAGAAAATTCTTCAATCTCATGTTCTCGATTTAAATTTTATTTCTATAGATAAAATTTTGCTCAAAATTTTATTTCTATAGAAAAAATTTCTCAAAATTTTATTTCTATAAAAATTTTCTCAAATTTTATTTCTATAGGAAAATTTTCTCAAATTTCTTTATTTTATATAGAAAACAATTTCGTTCCGACCATTTTGCATTACTATCCTATATAGAAATTTCTCTTTTCTTATAGAAATCTTCTCAAAATTTTTCTATTAGAAAAATTTCTCAAAATTTTATTTCTATCCGAAAAATTTCGTTCGAAATTTCATTTCTATAGAATGTTTATTCTCAAAAATTTTTATTTCTATAGAAAAGGATTTCTCAAAATTCATTTTATTTATACGAAATTTCTCAAAGATTTTATTTACGTATTAAAGACCAAATTTTGTCAAAATTTCATTTTCATATAGAAAATTTCTCAAAACTTTTATTTCTTATAGAAAATGTTTGTCAACGAGCTTTGTGTCCAAAATTTTACTTTCTATAAAAAAAATAATTAGTTTCCTATAAAAAATTTTTTCTACAAAAATATTTATTACGTGTAGAGGAAAATATTTCGTCCAAAATTTTTTTTTAGCTTTTATAGAAAAATTTCCAAAATATTCATTATCTTATAGAAATATTTTCTTCAAATTTTATTTCTATAGAAATTTTTTCAAAAATTTTATTTCTAATTCTCAAACAATTATTCTATAAACTCTCTCAAAAATTTTATTTCAATAGCGAAAATTCTTTTATAATTGTTATTTTCTTATAGAAAATGTTATGTCAAATTTTATTTCTGTACGAAACAATTTTGAATCAAAATTTTATTTCTTGACTAGAACAAATTTTTCTTCAAAATTTATTTCCTATAGAAAATATTTCTCAAATTTTCAGAAAATTTTCTCAATTATACTATTACGAATGAATTTTCTCAAAATTTATTCTATAGAAAAATTTTCTCAAAATTTTCATTTCTTATTGAAAATTTAAAATTTATTCTATAAAAATTTTTAAATTTTATTGCTATAGAAAATTCTTCGTTTCAAAATTTTAGTTTCTATAAAATTTTGTCAAATTTGTACTTTCCCTTAAAAAAGTGTGTTTGTCAAAAATTTGTATTATATTTATATATTATATATCTTTATATATTATATATAAAGATATCTCTTTCTCTCTCTCTAAGCCAATAGCTTTAGTTGCTAGGGCCTAGTTTTTTTCTTTTTAGTTTTTATTTATTTTTTTTAATTTAATTATAATAAAAAAAAAATAATAAACACTCTCAAGATGTTTGTAACAACTACCATAATCACAATTTTTATAACTTTGAGCGCAGGCTCTACTCTCCCATTCTCTCAAGAATCTTAGAACATGTACCCGCAACCACAATTTCCAAATAAGTTTCTCACTGTTTAAAAATAACACGACCGGCTTCCGACATACCTGCATTATAGCAAAAAGGCCTACATTTCATGAGTGACCGAATGGACACGCGGACTAATGAATGCTTGGGAGATACTCCACTCTCTTCGCTTAGGAAGGAAGGAAGTAATTGGGGTTTTGCCGCAATTCCCATAGAGCATATATAAATATAGTCATTATGGTGGAGACTTTCATTACCCCTTGGCTAGTTTGGACAAGAGATATGAATCTGCAGGGAATACATTTCATACGCCTGCACGTTAATGCAGATAGGCCAAAAATATATTTTTGCCGAAATTATATTTCAAAATTTTGTCAAAATTGTATTTCTATAGATAATTTTGTTAAAATCGTATTTCTATAGAAAATTTTGTCAAAATTTTATTTCTATAGAAAATTTTTTAAAATTTTATTTTTTTAGAAAATTTTGTCAAAATTTTATTTCTACAGAAAATTTTCTCAAAATTTTATGTCTTATAGAAAATTTTCATAAATTTTTGTTTATTAGAAAATTTTCTATAAATTTTGTTTTATAGAAATTTTTGTAAAAAAAATGTGTTTATATAGAAAATTTTGTCAATATTTTATTTCTACAGAAAATTTGTTAAAAATTGTATTTCAATAGAAAATTTTGTCTAAATTTTATTTCTATAGAAAATTTTGTCAAAATTTTATTTCTACAGAAAATTTTGTCAAAATTCAATTTCTAGAGAACATTTTTATGAAAAAAAAATAAATAGAACTTTTTGTACAATTTTTTTTATAAAAAAATTTGTCAAAATTATTTTTCTAGAATTAAAATTTATTTCTATTAAATCTATTAGAAAATTTTCTAATTTCTAAAATTTTTTATAGAAAATGTCAATAACAAATAGAAATTTTTGTCAAAATTTTATTTCTATTAGAAATTTATTTCAAGATTTTATTTCTATAGAAATTTTGTCAAAATTTTATTTTCTATTAGAAAATGTTTGAAGATTTTATTTCTATAGAAAATTTTGTAAAAATTGTATTTCAATAGAAATTTTGTCAAAATTTTATTTCTATAGAAAATTTTGTCAAAATTTTATTTGTTGTTGTTTTTTATTGCAGCTTAAAACCATACATTGACTAAACTACAAGTGTAGCTTAACCAACAGAGGAAAAGAATGTTTGTCAAATTTATTTGGGCAAAGCCCTATAGACTGCAAGATGGTTGGATGGACGCACGTTTCGGAATTACCACATTCCTCATCAGCATCCTCTACTTGCAGCAATAAGGTAGAGGATGCTGATGAGATGCCTGAATTTATTCTGATAATTGGTTGATAGTTTTGCTGCAAGTAGAGGATGCTGATGAGGAATGTGGTAATTCCGAAACGTGCGTCCATCCAACCATCTTGCAGTCTATAGGGCTTTGCCCAAATAAATTTGACAAACATTCTTTTCCTCCGTTGGTTAAGCTACACTTGTAGTTTAGTCAATGTATGGTTTTAAGCTACAATAAAAAACAACAACAATGCTTAAAGAACAAAACCCAACAATAACAAAACAAAACAAATGGAAAAAAATTTTATTTCCTTAGAAAATTTTGTCAAAATTGTATTTCTATAGAAAATGTTGCCAACATTTTATTTCTGTAGAAAATGTTGTGAAAATTTAAAATCACTGCATACTCTCCA